>VOQJ01030548.1:11156-28355 GCA_015052665.1 Apistogramma diplotaenia
GAGAAAAAGAATAATGTGACAGTGTATGTCAAAGAAAAATGCATGTACTGTATTTAATTTTTATTTGATTCTTTTTATAAACATGGTTACACTTTAACACATTATCCATCAGATTGTATGAACAATTTGTCACCGACAGTAATGCTTGAAGTTTGGAGAAAGACAAAGTATTTGGTATCAGCAAGTGAGGGAGGCCATCAGTTGGTTTATTTTGTTTGTTGAGCCTGTTAGAGAGCTTACAAAAACTTTAGGAGGGGCCCAGTCAACAATCTGGTGCATTGCATTGGCCAGCTCAGCAACACCAAAAGGCCCGAAAGAGCACAGAAAGTAACTAAAGTGGATGATGGCATAATTATAAATGTGGTTGAAAAAACAAACAAAAGACTGCTTCATAACATCTAACCAAATGAAGAACACTCTGGAGGAGGTCGGCGTATCATTGTCAAGGTCCACAATGAAGATATGCTTTCATGAAAGGAAATACAGTGATGGGAAGAGAAAAGTATGGAGGAGAGAAGCAGCTTATAATCCGACACTATAAAGCTTATAGTTAGGGCTAGATCAGGTGACCATGAACCCTCGCTTAGTTATGCTGTAATAGGCCCATGCTACTGGGGAGTTCCCATGATGCATGAGTATTTCTTTTTCCTTCAATTCTTTTCACTCTGTTTATATCCTACTCTGCATTTAATGATTAGTTATTATTAATCTCCGTCTCTCTTCCACAGCATGTCTTTTGTCCTGTCTCTCTCCTCTCAGCCCCAACCGGTCGTGGCAGATGACTGCCCCTCCCTGAGCCTGGTGCTGCCAGAGGTTTGTTCCTGTGAAAAGGTAGTTTGTCCTTCCCACTGTCACCTAATGTTTGCTCATAGGGGGTTGTCTTGACTCTTGGGTTTTCTCTGTAACTATTTTAGGGTCTTTATCTTACAATGTAATACACCTCGAGGCGACTGTTTGTTGTGATTTGTTGCCATATAAATAAAGTTGAATAAAAATCTGAAAACAATGTAGGCAGTGTTACGGCATGGGCATGTATGGCTGCCAGTGGAACCATCTCACTAGTGTTTATTAATGATGTGACTGCTGATCGAAGCAGCAGGATGAACTCTGAAGTCCACAGTGTTATGGTCTGCTCAGATTCAGCCAAATACTGCAAAACTGATCAAACAGGGCTTCACAGTGCAAATGGATGCTACAAAAGTATCCCAAGAATTTCTCAAGGCAAAGAAATGGGATACTCTTCAATGGCCAAGTCAGTCACCTGATTTCAACCCAAAACTGAAGACAGAGAGACCAACAAACAAGCAGCAACTGAAGGTGGCAGCAATAAAGGTTTGGCAGAGCATCTGCCAGGAAATAGGCATAAAATAGTATTTTCGCAACCACAACGTGATTCCCAAACCAGAACTTGGCATATCATTGCATGGAGACAGCGTGTCCTTAAAAAAAGGAAACTGGCCAAGTGGAACACAAAAGAACAATTGGCAAGCCTAAAATACTATCTACAGCAGATGAACAGTATCTGAAAGTGATGTCCTTAAGAAACTGGAAAAAATACATCAAAGACCTCATCCTGGATCACAGAGATGTATGCTGAGTCTATCCTTCTACTGTTCACTGAAGCCTCGTCAGAAATGATCTCAGATGAAGACCTGCTGTCAAGAAGCCACTCTTAATAAAAGGAAATTGTCATTGTCCTGTATGGATGAATCAGAATCAAAACCCTTTATTGTCATCAAACAGGCACATGAATAATAGTCAGTTAATTAAATTCTGTCCAAAAGAAACTAGGAGTTGTATTCAATCATAATCACTATGTATATCATATGTATCGATATTTTTTATCATTTTGGATTAGAGACCATCCAAAATAAATTCTAACTTGTGCACCCAATTCTTGCTGTTAAAATAATTAAAGATGTGTGCTGTACAATCATTCCACCCGGGAAAAAGAACAGTTCGAAAGAAATAATTGAAAGCAAATTCTGAGACGTAAACCTCTGACGCTTTTACTTTGAAAGTCTGGCGCCGGAAGTTTTGTAGTAATAAATACTGGGTCGTTCTAAGACGTGCTCCAGTTTAGATAGAGGAGCATCTTAGGAAAGTTGTCAGAAACTTCAATGGTGTGCTCTTAACCGTCGAGTTCTGGTTTGCCATCAATTGTCGTGTGTGACTGCGGATTTGACGCACGGGGACAGTGCTCGCTTAGCGGAGGAGCTAACAGACTGCGCATTCGTGAAGTTCAGAGACTGTCGAGGTAAGAATCCGTTAGCTCACCGGCGCTAACTCGCTGAGAGCAAACACATTCATTCATTCTTTCTCGCGTTTAGTTCACTCTGTTAGCTTTAAAGGAAGAGGGTGTGAAGTAGCTTCATCATTGTCCTGTTGACGTGCGATTACTCAAACAGTGCCACATCACTGCCGGGCAGCTAACGTGGACTAACTTAAAGGTATAGGGAAAAAGGGCTCCTTTTTTCAGCTCTGCTTGACGTGGCTGAGCTTCAATAAAAGGCTCTTTATTTTCTACAAGGCTACAACGGTGCACCTGGTAGCTATCACAGTGGCACCGGGGACGAGGTAAAGTACTCCCACGGGAGGATTTTAGCCCGCTCCAGAGACGAAAAGCTGATTAGTGAAAAGAAGCACTCCTCTTTTGTGTGTAGCAGCCAATCAGAGCACATATTTTCCCGTGTATATTTGATACTTAGTAGTGAGTTTAACCCTCGTAATGTCCTCCGGTCTTTTTTGACCCCAAAGAAAACCTTTGTTTTTTCATTCAAAACAGGTTATAATTTTACGTAAAAGATCTATTGGCCTTAAATTCCAAAACAAATGGACATTTTGTGGACAATGTGTTGGACTGAAGTAAGACTAAAGGTGTAACACAAAATTGATTCACAATTTGTACAATATGCATTGAAAAACAGCCAAACCATTTGGGGTCATTTTGTACCCCAGAGGACACACGGAGTATGGGAATCGGGAGGACATTACGAGGGTTAAACTGCGTCTGATTCACTAATACTACAGTCATGATCTCCAGAGAAACCGGACCTAGAAAAAAAAATTTAAGTCCTAGAAAAACTTTGAGATTCTGTCAAAGTAGTTGATTTTGTTATTGATTGTTTGAAGCTGAATAAGTAGATTAATCAATGATTCTTAGCTGTGATAATTGAATATAGCAGGGATATTGAATACCTGCTTTCCTGATATAGAATTGAAAATTAGAGTTAAAGTTTTAAATTGTTGATTTAATTAATTCATTTTTTAAACAAAGCTGAAATAATCAGGTCGGATAATCATTTAATTGGTCAACTGTAAAGTAATCTAAAGGTTTTTTATGGTTAAGTTACAGATCAGGATCATTTTAAGCTCCTAAATTTGAGCATTTGCTGCATTTCTTGTAGTATTATAAAATTTAAAAACTTTTAAGCTATTTTCAGAACAAAAGATATTCCTGGCTGGAGGTCACCATATGATCCCCTCCCCCTATTTTCTTATCTGGCAGACTTATTTAGACCCACAGCAGCTGTTGCCAGGCCCTGCAAGATGTAAAAATCTCTTTATTTGCAGGGAAATACATTTACTTGATTAATTTTCTTTCTTCAATTTGTATATTTCTGTGTTGTATCCTCAGCAGATGTTTCAAATAAAGAGGATCTGTTGCATCGGTGCGGGGTACGTTGGAGGCCCAACATGCAGCGTCATCGCCCAGATGTGCCCTGAGGTCACAGTGACTGTTGTGGATGTAAATGAGTCCCGAATCAAAGCTTGGAACTCTGACACACTGCCTATTTATGAGGTAGCGTGCCGTTATCTTAAAAAAATGAACTGAGGCTAGTGGGACAAGAGTAATTGTTAGAGATCTGGTAAAACTTTAACTAGCAGCAGGAGTAGGTCGTAGGCTAAACTGGAGATTTTAAAGGAATATGTGTAGCCAGGCAACAATTCAGGACATGCTTTTTTTGTATAACATTGCTCCACCTCATGGACCAAATGAAACACAAATTAGTTCCAGACTGTGTTGCAACTTCTCTACGTCAACATCTGACCACAGTGTATTACGTTATCATGAGTAATTTAAGTGCAGTCAGTGGTCATTGTGAGCTTGTTATGCTCGTCATGCTTTTTCTTTCCCCATTACTAACACAGCCTCCCTCTTTCTTCCATTTCAGCCCGGACTGAAAGACGTGGTTGAATCATGCCGAGGGAGAAATTTGTTTTTTTCTACAGACATAGACTCAGCCATCAGAGACGCCGACCTGGTCTTTATCTCGGTGAGTCCATCTGTTTGCACTCCGCAAACTAGAGCCTGACTGACACTGGATTTTCAGTGCATTTAAAAATATTAAAATATCTGATAGTCTTGAGTTAGAAGAATATAGCCTTATTATTTAACTTTACAGCAATGTATAGAATAAGCTGGTTACTGACTTGCTGTGCAGGCTACCATCTAATAAACCCCTCCTGGCACCCCTTCCGCAGGTGAACACCCCAACAAAGACATATGGGATGGGGAAAGGTCGTGCGGCTGACCTGAAGTTCATTGAGGCGTGTGCTCGGCGGATTGTCGAAGTGTCCGACGGCTACAAGATTGTCACGGAGAAGAGTACGGTCCCCGTGCGCGCCGCCGAGAGCATTAGACGGATATTTGACGCCAACACCAAACCCAGCCTCAACTTGCAAGTGCGTACTGTCACATGCGAGGAGCTCTCTGATCTTTGCCGTTCTGCTCGTTTCTAAAGTTGCACTGCCGCTTCAGGTGCTGTCCAACCCTGAGTTCCTCGCAGAAGGAACAGCAGTGCGGGATCTGAAGGAGCCAGACCGCGTCCTGATTGGTGGAGATGAGACGCCTGAAGGTCAAAAGGCGATCAGAGCGCTGTGTGCTGTATATGAACACTGGGTCCCCAAGGCACGAATCATCACCACCAACACTTGGTCGTCTGAGCTGTCCAAGCTGGTGAGTGAAGCTCACAAAGAACTGTTTCATTACATGTGGTGATTATTATTGCTATTAATTAACTGATTGTCAAAAAGAGGTAAATTTTATTAGACAGTATCAATTGTCCAAAAATGGGTAAATTTTGGAGCTTTTTCTGTAATGTAAGACCAAGAAAAGCAGCCTTTACACTTGAGTCAATGTATTAAGGTTTTTGCCTGGATACGTATATATTGTATTTATTTAGTTATTCATTCATTGACTAAAGTAATTACCACAATATTGTCCTTTTATAATGGCTCTAAATGAGTGTTCCTGCGTGTGCAGGCAGCCAATGCATTCCTGGCGCAGCGAATCAGCAGCATCAACAGCATCAGTGCTCTGTGTGAGGCCACCGGAGCCGACGTGGAGGAGGTGGCCAAGGCGATTGGCATGGACCAGAGAATAGGCAACAAATTTCTTAAAGCCAGCGTAGGTAAGAGGTGCGTGCGTGCGCGTTTTATGTTGGTAAACGCATACAAATGTTTGTCGTTCATTGCTTTGCTTCCTCTGACATCTCGTCCAGGTTTTGGAGGGAGCTGTTTCCAGAAGGATGTGCTGAACCTGGTGTATCTGTGTGAGGCCCTCAACCTGCCTGAGGTGGCTTCCTATTGGCAACAGGTGAGATCAATGCCGCACTGCACCTTATTTAAACTTTATAAAAATAAGTCGGAGCTTTATACATTCACCTTGTTCTCATTTTATTCATTTATTTGTTTTAGGTGATAGACATGAACGAGTACCAAAGACGGCGATTTGCCTGCAGGATCATTGATTGTCTCTTCAACACTGTTACTGGCAAAAAGATCGCTCTGTTGGGCTTCTCCTTCAAAAAGGACACGGGTGACACGAGGTTTGTCTCCTTTTGTTTTGGTCTTTGTCTCTTGTAGTTCTGTTGAAGCAGCTTTGTTGAGGATAAACCTCACATTGTATGAAAAATCCATAAGAGCCCATTCAAAACCCTCCGTGTGCTCTTTGTACATACAGAACATGCAGAGTCACTGCTGATCGCTTACATGTAGACCTGTCAACACCTGTGAACTATAACCCTAATTGGAGCGTGTGTGTGTTTGTGCGTTGTGTAACTCCAGGGAGTCATCCAGTATCTACATTTCTAAGTATCTGATGGATGAGGGAGCCAAGCTATTCATCTATGACCCCAAAGTTCTTAAAGAGCAAATTATTCACGACCTCTCCCAGCCCAGCATCTCCGAGGACAACCCAGAAAGAGGTGTGTGTGCGCTTGTGCATGTTTGTGTGTTTACCAAGGTTGCAGTTTTCAGTGCAGTGCAGAAACGTTTACATTTTGTGTTTTATTTTTGTTGACCTTGTTGATTATTACAGAGCCAGTTTGGGAACACAGTGATTTACTTCATTGGAGATTATTTGATAGCCAGTCATGTCTATCTGAGAAAACTACAGAAAGCACCTGTAGCTCTCTGTGTAGCTTAAATAAACAGATTAAACTTGATTGTAACGTGGTGATAAGAGAGCCATAGACGTGCTGATTCTTTGTATGGAGCCTTACAAACTGGTCAGGTTTAACACAGACGGGACAAGTAATGATCTTTTCAAACTCTACAAGAAAGATTCAAATTATTTAATTACAATTTATAATCTGAAGTAATATTTATAATCTGAGGTAATAAGGCTTAAAAAAAATCTCAATTCCAGGGTATTAATTGAGATGTATAAACTGTAACTCCTATTGTGGTGTAATAAATAAGTTTATCTCCCGTTGGGCAGAATTTAAGCCAATGAAGCAAGTATTTCACATCCTTTAAGCCCGCCTGCGTTATCTTGGGGTGGGCGTAAAGAACATGATCAGGTGACCTTCTGATAGGATTGCAGCACATCATGTCTAAGGCATCTAAACTTCTTAGAGGTGGCCTATTTTGCTCAATTCCAGCTCCATGTTTGTATTCTTGAACTCTGATTCACATCTCAAAATGATCTTTATCTTTCACCGGGCCTTGGTGCAGCACGTGTTTTAGTTATACTGCTGTGCCTGAGAGGCTGTATTAAAGAGATTCCCTCACTTAGACATCAGAAAGATCTAAGAGGGGGGCGGGAGGCTGTTAAATCTTACACAGTGCAGTGAAGAGGAGGAGGAGGGGGTGTGTGTGTGTGTGTGGAGGAAGACCTGTAGACCTCAGATCAGAGTACTAACCCGAGCCCTGCAGCAAGTGGTTGCTTGTTCGGTCTGTGAGCTAAACCGATGCCCACTAACAGATTTGCTGCAACTGTTGTTCGGTTTTAGTATCTGAGTTGGTGACTGTGACATCAGACCCTTATGAGGCTTGCCAGAGTGCTCATGCTTTGGTCATCTGCACGGAGTGGGACATGTTTAAGGTCACAATTACGTTTTACTACTTTATTATTATTATTATTATTAATAAAATGCTTTATATTTGCAGAATCTGAGAACAGATTAAGTAATTTCTGCTTAATACCATCACAGGAGCTGGACTACGATAAGATTTACATGAATATGCTGAAGCCGGCTTTCATATTTGATGGTCGCAGAGTTCTGGACCACCTTCACCCTCATCTCCAGAGCCTCGGTTTCCAGGTAAGCAGATTATCATTTCTTTTTTGGCATGGGTAATAACTTTAAATCTCTAACTTTAAATGCCTCAAAATGAGTATGAATGAAGCAAATATTTTGGGGGAAAAAAAGTCAACTTGAGTTTTTTCTGTCTACAGGTTGAGACCATCGGTAAGAAGGTGACACCGGCACGAATCCCCTACACCCCAGCAGCTGCTGGTCCTCGCATCACTGCCAGTGAAGCTCCCACCAGCAAAGCCAAAGTCTGAAACTTGTTTCTCCATCATGCAGCACCTTTTTTTTTCTTCTCTCATTTGGGTTTGTTGGTGAAAAAATTCCATAATACAGTTTTTAATACATTTTAACATGTAAAATATGCTGTTGCCTGTTTGGACTGATGTCAGATGAACACTATCAGCCTAAGTCTTGTCTTTACTGTAAAATCAAGTATTGCTCTAAATCACAATTTTATACAGTCTTTTGCAGAATATTTTTTTATAAATCTACTGTATGTTAGTCTGTCTGTCCTCAGTATTTGTGGCTGTTTACTCAGAAGGGCCAATGCAATAAATCAAATACATTCATGTTTCCTTTCGTTTGTTTTTGTTTCAAATAAGAACTAAAAAAAAAAACATACAAATGTGAACCGAAAACTTTTAATTCTTTAAATAAAAGCACATTTGAACTGATCAGTGTGCAAAACATCAGTCTTGTCCAGGTGTGAAATTTAAACTTTATTAAACTAGAAAACAAACCCTTCAGTTTCTTCCAAACTAGCTCTCCAGCAGACAGACGGGCATCCGTTTACCTGCTGGGAGGCTAATTTGAACTTCCTTTGTATCATTCTTACATAACAAAGGAGGGATGTTGTCTCTTGTTTTTGTATCACAAGTCTGATTAAAATCAGCCTGCTTCATTACATCAAATCTGAAGTAGCAGACATCAAAGTGCTCGTGAACAGGTCCTGCTGCTGAAAGGTCAGTTTTTTTTTTCTAAAAAAAAATTTCCCCCAAAGTCCACTGAGACGAGGAATGTGACGTCTGATGTGATTTAGGAGCCCCTGAGGAGTGGAAGCAAACTACAGCCTTTGCCTTCACCAGCTGGAAGAGTTACGTGGACACAGTACACTGAAGTTTTCCAACATGTCTGCAGGCTTCTGCAGCTTTGTTCTCTTTAAATTGCAGCCCTCTGGCTGGTTCTCAGGGAGGACAGAACAGAAGTAACAACATGGTCCCTATACTGTTCCCAAGTCTGAAATTTACTTCTGCAGCTTTATTTCCTCCCAACTGACCTTTTACTAATATTAAATGGTTTTCCTGTATGTAGTTTAAATCAGTGCATTATATTACAGATGGATGAAGCATATTTTGTTACTGTGCACTGTGTGTAGGGCCGAGATGAACACTAGCGGGCTTCTCATTCTTTTGCAGCGACTTCTGCTTTTCTCTTCTTCAGTAGATTCTTTAAAAAGAACTCGCCTGCAAAGAAAGAACAAGAAATGTACTGAATCGATCCGTCAATCCATCCATTTCCTGCCTCTCATCTTGTGTCTTGGTCCCGGGGGCAGCAGTCTAAGCAGAGCCACCCCTCCCCAAGCCACTTAGTTCAGCTTAAAACATTTTTTTTTCTCATCTGAACTTTTTATAAAAATGTTTGCCAGTAAAGCTGCAAAACTCAAGTATTTCTCACCTGCTTTGTAGGAGGATCGCACCAGCGGCCCGCTGGCTGTGTAGGTGAAGCCCATATCATTCCCAACTTTCTCCCAGTGGGAAAACATCTCTGGAGTGACATATTCCTCCACCTAACCCGGCCCCCCCCCCCAAAAACAAAACAAAAAAGTCGCACTGAATGTGTGGTGCAGCCATGTCTGTAACCACCAGGACAACACTAAGAGTGCGTTTACCTTCAGGTGGCGTTTGGTTGGCTGCATGTACTGCCCGAGTGTTAGACAGTCCACTTCTGCCTCTCGCAGCTCTGTAACATCATTGTGAGAGCTCGGTCAGAAACTTGCTGGTGTTTGATTTGTGATGCGCGTCTGTCTGAGAGTGTAGAATACACACCTGTCATAGTGTTGATGATCTGTTGGTCGGTCTCTCCGAGCCCCAGCATGATGGAAGTCTTAGTGAGCACCGTGGGTTTGACCTTTTTAACGTGCTTAAGGACACTCAGAGACTGATCAAAGTTTGCTCTGGGGTCACGTACGTGCCTGGAAAAACAGGATACAGTCATCGCTGGGCATTTGAGAATGTCTCTGCTGCACCACCTGCTGGTCAAAGTGTTTTACTGACGTGTAACAATAATCATTTACTTTAACTGCTTTACAAGGATGGTTAGTGTGTGTTTATGACCATGAATTAAAGCTTTTTAATGATAAACCCAGAAATTTGATGCTCAGCTTCTGACTTTGAAAATTTATAGTAATGCACAAGCTCATGCCTGATCAGCTGGTAAAATACAGAGGCAGGCCTCAGTACCTTTGCAGCTCACGCACCGTTTCCACATTGTGGGCGTACACATCTAACCCCGAGAGGGCAATCTTCTCTACCGCCGCTAGGTCTCCGCGGAAATCAGGAGTCAGACATTCAACCAGGATCTGGGAATTTCTAAGAGAAAATGACCAAAAAAGACCAAAGCTTACTTTACAAAAGGGATTCAGATAAAAACACACAAAAACCTTCAGAGAAGATAGATTGGAGTTTACCTTTCCTTCAGGTTAGAAACGGTCTTAGCAAAGTGCTCCGCTCCGCCATCAGCAATATCTGCACAAAAAAATAAGTCTCATTAGAACAGATATTTTTGAAAAGGTTCTCCTAGAAGACAAGAATCCAGTACCGTCTCTGTCGACCGAGGTGAGGACCACATAGTCCAGCCCCCAGTCGGCGATGGCTTTGGCTGTGTTGTACGGCTCGTCTGGGTCCAGAGGCGGAGGCTGACGGGCCGTTTTTACTGAGCAGAACCTGCACCCACGTGTGCATGTGTCTCCCATCAGCTACACAGAGAGAACATGAGAATCCTCTTTAGCTTGCTAGAATGCAACAGATAATCCTTACACATGCGAAACACAGAGAAAGCAGCACCAGTTAGAGGAGGAGGAGCAGATGATGATGAATCTGTGTCCAACCAATAAATAATGAGACTGATCTCTGTTTGTACCGGAAACACTAATGTGGTTGGACAGGTAAACACATTCTAGACAAACAGAACAATGTGCTTCTCTGCCCTCTTCTAAAACAGGAAGAAACTCAGTTGCAGCCGCAGAGACTCACCATGATGGTGGCCGTGGCTGTGGCGTACTCTCCTCCTCCCCAACATTCCCCGATGTTGGGACACCGGGCCTCCTCACATACCTGAGGAAACACACAGACATCATCTATAAAGTGAAAGGAATTCAGTTTTATTTATACAGCGTCAAATCCCAACCAAGGTTATTACAGTGAACTGAAACTAAACTAAAACTAGACCTTTAGAAAAATGATTCTATGAACTTGGAAAACTAGCTAAAACTAGCTAAAACAAAAGTATATAGGAAATATCCTTAGTTATGATTCTTGTTATTTGGTTACATTGTTGTTAGAAATGGCCTGCTGAGGCTTTGATGAACATGTTTATGCAGGCTTTGAATGTCTGCAAGACTGAGAGTCAGAAGTTTTTCAAAGGTTCTGTTTACGTTGTGAAATCTATTCTGGTTTTCCTAAATCTTGCTTCTAACATTTGCCATAAAATCTTTTTTAAAAAGGACTAAAAAGAGCACAAAAACGAATAAAAACGAAACATTTTCAAACAAGAACTGAACTGAAAAGAGCAAACCCACTCTGGAAACTAACTGAAACTAATAGCCCATATCATAATGTTTAATGCTTTGTCTGCTGTTACGCTGGAATTTTCAAACTTCTTTCTTATCTTATTAAATTACAATTTCGAGCCTATCTGCTGAAGGTTGAAGAGTCAAAAATGTAATAAATGCAGTAACCAAGTGTTGTTTGATGAGCTGATGAACTGCAATATTTCGAAAAGTATGTGAGTACTTCAGCAGTGTGAAGGTGAATAAACTGAGACTTTCAAAGGTCACATTAATTACATCTCAAGCATTCATACAGTGATCTCAAAGCAGCTGGGGTACCTGACAACTTACAGGCATAAACCTTACCGTGTGAAGGCTGAGCTCTCTCAGAGTGTTCTTCAGCCTGTTGTAGTTCTTTCCAATAGGGATCTCAGTCTTCAACCACGGAGGAAGCCGCAGCCTGACAGGAACAGCAGACAGAGCCAGTCACACGAAATGTGATAGCGCTCTAATCCCTAAGTGTCTGGGTCAAAGCACCGCATGCTTGTGTTCACCAGCAAGGACTCCAACACCAAATGTGCACATAGAAAAAAAAGTTTGCTGATAGGGAAGCAAGGAGCTGGGCCAAAGGCTGCAGTTTGGAGAAGACCTCACTGAGGGTCAGTGGCAGCTCCCTGAGTCCCTTGAGAGGCAAGTAGGTATTTTGAGATGTATGACAAGAAATCTCTGACATGTTTAGCCACTCAGACTTTGTCCTCACTTCCATCTTTTGCTACTGGCTGCAAAGCACTAAAAAAGCTGGCGAATATATATGTGTATTAACTCCATTTATTATGCATATTATGATGTTGAACTATTTTCTGTTATATTCCTCTGGGCTTCTATGTTATGAATGAGCAGCCTGACAGTGTGAAAATAGCCTCTTCAATCCAAGAGGCACTTCAATCACACCTCTGACATGTATAATAGAAACATTTAGTGAAACCATTAAATTATGCCTTGCTCTTATTGCAACGTTCACAGCATTACGTATAGCAGTGTTTGTAGTGAGATTTTGGAGTGGATCTGCTTCTGGTTGTGTGCATTAACTGTGTTACTCTAAGACAGAATAAATGTGTAGACCTTGATTTCTGCAGTAAGTGCTATTCAAGCTGTAAAGATAAGCCAACAGGTGCTACACGTGGAATATAAGTTGATTATTTTAGTCTTATGTCTTAGCAAGGACTCAAACCCAAACCCCTAACCTCCAGCTGTGCCCCTTCCCAAACATAGCATGTAAGATCTAGCATTGAAGCCTCACCTCTCTCCCTTCTGTCTCTTCAGGCTGCCTTTGTATTCAGTCCACTTGCTTTTCTCCGATAATTCACCCGAAATAAAGTCTTGCAGGTCTGGCCCGTCGTCACTGAGCAGCTCCTTCTTTCTGTCAGCTCCCTCCGGGGAGGATCTGGATGCAGTTGATAAGCAGCTGGTGTAAACCTGCGGAACAGCACTGACAGTTAGTTCAGAAGCATATTTGTGTTTCTACACGCAGTAATTCATGCTGACATGGTGGTCACGAATCCGGCGAATAAACCACACGTACAGTTAAACACATACAGCCTACCAGTGGCCTCAGCTGAGGTGAAAACAGACTGGGCTGTGGCACTTCCGAGACCCGGTCTGACCACCAGCTGGAGCCCTTAGTAAACTATCCAGGCCAGAATCTGTTATATGGAGCAGTGAATTTAAAATACTCACGTATGGGACGCATCTGGGACTCAGCCATAGATGGTTTGTGGAGAAACGACCAACTACGCAACAACTTTGCTTGAGTAGCGCCATGATTTTGGCTAGCGGGCAGTTAGCATTGGGAAAGCACCTCAGCGAACGACTGCTTCGGTCTGGTGCTTCACGTAACGCGGACAGAATTTGAAACTAGAGGACTCTTGAAATTTCGAAATGGGTGTTTTTTGTTGTTTTTTTTTTTTTTGTTTTGTTTTGTTTTGTTTTTTTGTTTTGCCCGAAGATAACCGGGGTGCGGGTATATTTTTTAAAATACAGACTAGGCTAACTGGAAGCAATAGATGGACTAAAGGATAGGCACTGATAACAGTTGTTGCAAAGAGAGTCCCATAAAACATGTATAACTGGCTTTTTAACCAAATCAGTGAGATACACATTGAGTGAGAATTTTTAATATTATACAATATTCAAGTAAAGAAAATCGGCCATCAGATATAATTCTTAAATTCCTGTACCCATAACTGCCTGTGAAGGCGGTTCTGCCAGTGCGGTCTGTTGACAGTACTCAAATGCAGCAGAGCTAAATAGAATAACAGTGGTGTTAAAGACAGGCAGTAAATTAATCGCTACTTGTTTTTAGGTATGTTTTTACAGCTCAAGTAGTTTGCGACGTTGTTCCAAAATATTCACTCAATGCGCTCCTCGATCGTACCGTAATGTCTGGTGGCGGCACGTACAATTGCGTGGTGACGTCCTTCTTTCCTCCTTTCCTCTGCTACCGGCGAGGTGAGGATAGCCAAGAAATGGTTTCCTAGCTTTCATCTAACTACATCTGTGACCCTTAAGCGTATTTTTCTCTGAGTTTTGAGCCATCAGACACGGAACATGTTGTTATTTTCACCATAAGCTGTATTTGTAGTTTACTTTAGGTCTGTCGGGAAATATGATGTTAGTTTAAAGCAGGTTTGCTGTCTGAGGCCTGGCGCTGTGTTCACGCTGAGGCCCACAGCTTATTTAATAGCGCTGATATTAAACTTTGGTGTTTGTCCGCCTTCGGGAGTCACCTAACATATTCTAACATATACTGTTTCACAAACTGATGAGGGAACTGAGCTGGGCTTATAGGCTGTCTTATTACCGATTGCGTTTAGCATTGTAGCTAAAGGCAGTTGACTCGGTGCGGTGTAGCCGCGTCTCGCAGTCCAAACTTTAGTCAACAATTATCACACAGCTGCTAAAAGCGCAGATACGAGGGCCTCAGAGCTACAACTTAAATACGCAAACGGTTCACAGAGTTAAAAACGCATTTTGTCTCTTCACAGAATGAAGACCATTCTCAGCAGCCAGACTGTCGACCTCCCCGACAATGGTGAGTAGAAGTTCACACACGAATTATGTTATGGCCTGTTTGCGTTGTGATTTCTTACCTTTTTATCTCTGTGCGGCAGTCGAGGTGAGGCTAAAGGGCCGAACAGTGACCGTCAAAGGCCCCCGTGGCAAGCTCACCAGGGAGTTCAACCACATCAACCTGGAGCTCAGCCTACTGGGCAAGAAACAGAAGAAGGTAATAAAGATCCTGAATGATGCTCAGTTCATCCCCATGCTTTGATCACAGCAGGGCATCACAAATATTTGACATCAAGAGTACATTGATTATTGTTTTATTATGATCTCAGATTAAATAGAGGTATCTAGTTTTTACTGTCAGGAAAGATTGAAAACTGCTCAGGCCTCCAAACTAAAATTGGGCTCGTTGCAGAGTTTGAAAATACCCCAATCTTGGTGACCACCTTCTTGGAGATAAAATGCTTTTTTATTTTCTTAAATTTGTAGTAATCCTAAAGCAAGTTCTATGCTTCTTCTACATAGTGCAGTTTGAATAGATTTTGTCTTGGGATGAGTGTTTTTGGAGGCTCGTGTGTCGATCGGGGGTTTATGATAGTTGTAAAAGTTTTAATTCGTACATGGCTGGGTATCAAAAGTGCTCAGAATGAGCTGTTGTGTTCATCTCACTTTACAAAACCTATTGTGCGAAATTTTTTAAATTCTGCAAAAACCATTGACTTATCAAACCTTTAAACAATAGGAATGAGCTAACTGGGAATATCAGGGCTGATATGGGCGTTTAAAACAATCCATTCATTGTCTTCCAATCATCCAATCCAAGGTTGCAGTTGGGCTTGAGCCTATATCAGCTGTCGTAGGGAGAGACAGGTCATCAGTGTATTGCAGCGCTTCATCATGCTGTAGTGTCTTTTCCCACATAAGCTATGGATGATTTTTGGGAGAATTGGCTCAAGTCTTAATTGAATAGTTGGCAGTAATCTGTTTGGTTTAGGCTGCCTGGATAAAGTGTACTGAAGACAAAGCACTTGCTGTGAGTCCACTATACTCGCATTAGAGTATTTGGACGAGGGAGCTGGCAGTTTAAAGACTGTTCAGTATCTGATCTAGTCATTGCTGACGAGTCATACCTGTTAGATTGGGGCCTGTGACCCGGGGTATAGGTGTGAACACCTCAACTACTGCCACAAGTGAATATCTGTCTCTGGTGTGGCTGGAGTCCAATTGCTTTAACAACAGAACTGTAGAAGTGATTTAAGCTGCTGTGTTTTATTCCTCAGCTTCGTGTGGATAAATGGTGGGGAAACAGGAAGGAGCTGGCCACAGTCCGCACCATCTGCAGCCATGTCCAGAACATGATCAAGGGAGTCACTTTGGTGAGAGCTCAGATCCGCTTGTTTCATTTAGTTCTGTTGTAAACGCTTTCCGCAGCCACTGTGACAGGGTTGGTGTGCTCTGTAGTGTTCAGCTGTGTGGGTTGGGCCTGCCTATTGTTGAAGTGTCCATTGTGTTTGCTTTGTGAGTCTGACTCGGTTCTTTTGTGCGACTGCAGGGTTTCCGGTACAAAATGCGTTCTGTGTACGCCCATTTCCCCATCAACGTGGTCATCCAGGAGACCGGCACCCTGGTGGAGATCAGGAACTTCCTGGGAGAGAAGTACATTCGCCGTGTCCGAATGAGGCCTGGTGAGTCTGCTTCGCGTCATGGAAGTGTTTGAGAATGGCATGCGTGTGGTCCCTTTATAATAGGGCTGTAGTTATTTAGAGATAAATGTGTGTGACAGATTGAGTTAAGATTGAAGGGACTGCATTGAATTTATCAATTTGATTGATTGAATGTCTGAATATTGTTTTAAATACTTTTTAAATCTTTTAATTGTATTTGTTTGATCAGTACAAAACCCAGCTGTGTTTAGTTCCATCATTTAGGACCAAAAAAAAAATTGTACACCCATGAAGCTAAACCAGCTCATGTTTGAGGGAAAACAATACAGGTTTTAAAAAATAGAGGCTCGTTAATTTTATTGATCAGCTATTTATTGTTATTTATTTTGAACAGATTAATTAGTTTAATGCATCTTGCAGCCAGTGTACTGCCACGGGGATTTATGACTGGGAAGATGCTGTCTTTGTGCAATCAGCGCAGCAGAGATTTGTGATGCAGTCTGTGGCGTTGCACTCAGACCTTGAACACAGCGAGTTACATACAGCAGCTTTTGTCCTGTCAGATTTAAAGGTGACATAATGTCTGAGGCTGCGAACAGATCTCAGGTTATTTGGTGTTTCTAGAGAAGTAAATGCTGAATTTTCTTTCCTTTTTATCCTCTTTAAACTACAGACCTGGAACAGGATTTTTTTTAAAAACAGAACAAGTGACATTACAAGTTCATCACGGGTTCACCTATATATTTGTCTTTTTCCCTATTTTCTTCTTCCAGGCGTGATGTGTGCAGTCTCAGCCTCACAGAAAGACGAGCTGGTCCTGGAGGGTAACGACATTGAACTGGTGTCCAACTCTGGTACGTCTGCCTGCCGTTTCCTCTACAGTTCTCCTACTTGTCAGAGAAATGATAACATATCCAGCTTGAACCCAGTCTGCTCCGGTGCAGATGCCGAAAGTTGTTTCATTCACAGCATTCCTGAAACTCATTCAGTGCCACATGAGACTGAGTGAAACATTAGGGTCTCTGTTAGCGATGTGATATAAAACTGGACTCCAGACAGTTGTTGCACTTCATCTACAGACTCTACGTCCAGTTGGGCATCAGTGCAGCTCTTAACTCTGTTAAATCCAGCTCTTATGTAGAGCTCCACTCCCTCCCCCCCC
>VOQJ01030549.1:1743-15333 GCA_015052665.1 Apistogramma diplotaenia
TTCTCCCCCTTTCCTTCCCCCAAACCCGCTTTTCTCATTTTAGTCTTCTTGTCCCTCTTTTCTTTAAGCCCCCCCCCCCCCTTCATGGGTGATGCCATTTTCTTGTCCTCTATCCATCCGTGCTGCTCTCGCTCCCCAGCGTCCCATGGCAAATCTGCCGTGTTAGTGTTGTTTGTCTGGCTGTTTTGATGTCTGCTCCTGGTCACGGTTGGTGGAGAAATAAGCACCTCTAAACCTGTGTCAGTCCCTGAGACACAGCAGTTTATTTATAACGCTTCCTTTGTACGCCATCTGTCAGTCAAGCCAATCCTCTGTCTCTTCACTCCCAACTCTACAGAGACTGACAGACAGACAGGCAGCCTGCTATAGGAGCTATTATAACACACACAATCTCATTAGTGCAAGAGAGAAGAATATGGCTGACGGATTAACTGAAGCTCTCATTCCTCAAAGCAACTTTCAAGTGTCGTATCAATTACGCATGGGTAATAGGTGTCAATGGCAAGCTGGCTCTGACAATACATAGCAATTAACTGGATTTGTTTCAGTACTTTTTATGTTCTTGGATGCTTTGGCTGAGGAGAAGGATAACATCCCAGTGTTGTTCAACAGAGGACTCTTAAGTAAGCCCTGAAAAATCCCATCTATTTCTTGCTATCTTTCTACCAGTGTCCTCTCCAATGTTTACTTCTTATTCTTCATAAAACTTCAGCACCTTATCGCTCTTCACACTGTTTGCCATGCTATAGCTCTCTTACCTGCAAAGCTGACGTTAAGGATGTAATCCCTGTAGAGTCTGCGCCCATCCAAGGCCTTCATGCTGTCACACAGCTTGGTGGTGTTAAAGCACAAACTACGCTGCATGTTATGGAGGGCGTAAGCCATGGCATACACGGCATTCACCACAAACATGATCTTGGACTCTGGTTCAAAGTTATTCTTGTCCATTAACAAGTCCTTATCACATGGTGGGGGAGGTGTCTCTCCCAATCCCACGCCTCCCCCAACTGCTCCCAGAGAGCACTGGAACCGCTGCTCCCAGAATTCCTTGAACCAGGGATTACGATGGTTTTTGACAGGGTTCAGACTGAGGAAGTAGCGGTTGAATTCTGGTATGGGATTGGCTGCTAATTCAAGCGTAATGGCTCCTTCAGCTGTGACCTCATTTCCCTTGACAATGCTTTCCTGCGCACCCCAGCCATCGCTGGCCACCCATATGAAGGAGGTGTTGAGCCTGGCAGCAGCTGCCAGCAGCTCTCTGGCATCATCACTACGCAGGAAAAGAACAGCCACACGGGCATTTGGCTTCTGGAGGAGCTGACGGATCACAGCTTCATAGGACTTCTTGGCATTAGAGCGTCCCACCTGGACAAATAGGAGACGTACTGTAATGTAGAGATATACTGTATATGCTCCCTTTGCTCTGAAAGAAGTTTATGTTATCTTTGTAATTATATATCACCATAAATCATAAGAGCAACTGTGCAAAAAGACGTCTCACAGTTTTATACCAACATGCATTTCTGTAGCAAATTAGATGAAAAATGTGACTGTGAAAGCACCCAGAATGAGTTCTTGGAGATAAGCTTTCATTTTCTGGTTCACAACTGATAACACCAGTGTAATATTAAACCCCATTTGGTGTAGGACAAGATAAGACATAAAGACAAACTTTTATAAGCTCACAAATTTAGCACCTTGTTCATTGTTACTAGTGCAGCCGTAGGCCACACATCACACACTCCACATTAAAGGTTTGGCTTTTTTTGGTTTTTCCTTTCTGTTTGCTCCCTATATTCATTCAGATTGGACAACAGAAATATACTTGTGCAAATTAATTCTACATCCTACCTTCTCTGAAGTGGCAATACAGATGTTCCTCATGCGTGCCTCTTGTTCAAAAGCCTCGATTCCAGTTTCCCCGTAATCCCCCTCCGATGCGACAGTGGACACATATGTCCAGTTGAAGAACCGCAGGATTTCAGCCATGGCTTTGGCCTGGTAGAAATCAGGGGGCACAGTGCGGGCAAAGTAATCGTACCGCGTCTTATCGCTGAGTTTGGCACTCGTTGAAGCATAGCTTATCTGAGGGATCTGGAAGAGCCTGAGAAGATTGGCAACCTAAGGGAAGACATAAATCAGGTGGAATAATTTCAAGCCTCCTCCTGTAAAATTAAACTTTCAAAACTGTTTTAAAATTAGAATTTTGACATTGATCGATTGATTTTTTTTTTTTTTTGCCTGGATTCTCATAGCTCATGCTGGTATGACATAATAAAGTATATTTTAATATCATAACTTTAATATTTTGCTGCAGATAACACTGTAAGATTATGGAGAAGAGCCAGGAATGAAGAGTAAAAAATGGAAAGCTAAAATATATAAAACATAGCTTTTATAGGACTTGTTATGCTTCCTCTTTTTTGCTGTCACATGTATATATGTGAAAACTTTTCACACAAATCTCTGCAGTTCTGTGAAAAACCTTTCTGTATGAAAGGGGCCATCCCGAAACTGTTACCACAAAGTTGGGAGCATGAAATTGTTAAAAATGTCTGGACAATTGGACAATGTTGATGTGCTGAACCATAAAGAGTTCTTTTCACTGGAAGTAAGGGGCCCAGCCCAATAATCGGATACTATAATCCCCCCTCCACCAAACTTTACACTTGGCAGAATGCAGTCACACAAGTACCGTTCTCCTGGTAACTGCCAAACCCAAACTTGTCCATTGGATTGCCCAACAGAGAAGTGTGATTTGTCACTCCAGAGAACACATCTCCACTATAGAGTCCAGTTGTGCCGCGCTTTACACCAATGCACCTGATGTTTTGCATTGTAATGCTTGGATGCAGCTGCTCTACAATGGAAAGCCATTCCATGAAGTTCTCTACGCACTGTTCTTGAGCTCATTTGAAGGCCACATGAAGTGTTGGTGGTCTGTAGCATTTGACTCTGCAGAAATTTTGCAACCACAGCTTACTATGTGCCTCAACATCTACAGAAACTTGCTTTTATGTGTCCTACCACTTCATGGTGGAGTTGTTCCCGATCACTTCCATGTGGCTATAATACTACTAACAGTTGACTCTGAAATTGCTGGAATCTTGTCATCTGGGAAGACTGTGGCATTGTGTTAACACACACCTAAATACTTCAGAGTAGCAAAGTGTCAAAATGTCTGCTTTTGTAGAGGCAGTCACACTTACTAATGATCGATTAATCAAGTGTATTTGATTAGAAGCACTAGGCTGCTACTTCTGCTTTTAATTCCTATGGATGCAATAAGGGTGTACTTAGTTTTTCACAAGAGAAACTGGGAATGAAAGGATTGGCTCCACCAAGGCGTGGTAGAAGATAAATGATACTGAAATCCAAAAATAAAAAGATGGAGCTGAAAAGGAGCATAATGGGTTCCCTTGAAAAAGTCAGTCAGTGTTGGCTAAGAATTAGCATAAGGAATATTTGCAGATATTTAAATATATAAAAAACAAAGGCATCAGCTTGAAACCGCTAAAGCTGCTTGCTTTGTTTGTCTGTTGGAAGGGATCTCTACCCTTTGATTGCATGGCATATTGACAAATATTTTTAATAAAAGCTGAGGCAGATTTCTTTTAACCAAAAAGAAAAATGGCAACATATATTGAAGGTCTCTGCTGGCACAAGTTGGTTCTTGCATAACATGAGGATAAAAGACAACCCAGCAAGTATGTATGGACATGATGAATCATTCATTAGTGATGGATGTCTGGATTCTAGTAGAGTCTATATCATATTCTCTTTTACTATTGATTGGGATTTGGTCATAGTCTCTTCATTTCAGTTTTAGTCACAGGTGTCACATAAACAGTAGAGATATAATTGGAAGACATTCTCAAGCTCACAAAGACTCGTAAACATACACAATCAAACATGCACACGCACTCACAAATAAACACCAACTACACAGCCATTCTGTTCTCGCCTCAGTTTAATCCTTTTAGAGCGCATCAGTCTGTGCTTTTCTATATTTCATTCATAGCTCAGCTGATGAGCTGTTTTGACAACATGTCAGAATCTCATTAGACTAATAATGTAGAAGATTAGAAAACACACTCACATACATACACGGATGTGCACGGGGACAGGTCGACACATACAGTACGCAAACACCTGCACTGACATACGCTGGCACGTGCGCGCATTGGTGCCTGCTTATAGTTCTTCAGGCAGGTTTTATGGGTTTAAGATGGCACTTGACTTAAATGTCACGGAAGGTCACGCTGCAAAATGTAACCGCATTGCTCCATTACCTGCCACTGAACAATGACCAGCTACCTAAGAGGGCTGTGTGTAGGGACATGGAGAGTTTACTCTGTTAGTGAAAGCTGCTCCCTTTCTGTGAGAGAGAGGGACGGGAGAGATGCATAGGAATGGGCTGGATATGAGCAATGGATATGGAAAGAAATCAAAGGGAAGGAAGAAAAAATGGTGCAGAGGAGGGGTTCTATGTGTTTTCTGCTTGGAATGCAAGTCACACACGTGCACGCACAGACACACACGCGCAGACACATATACGCACACATGAATGAATGGAGGGGAGGAATGATGCTTGCTAAGTAAATGCCTTGAAGGCATTGGAGTTTAGTTGTGCATGGTTAAACATAAAATAATTCCCTATTACTTCATTTGGAAGCAACAGACAGACTGGCCGAGTAGAGAGGCATGAAGGAGTAGCTGGATTAGCTTCACTGGCATGAGATCACAAAGCAGCACACAGTTCAGGTCTTGTAAACACTGTTGCTGTTTAGGTTAAAAAAAGAAAGAAAGAAACAGCAACAAAGGCCAACAAAATGAGCTGCAAGAAAACAAAGGATAATTATTTCTGATGAAGGACAAGAGGCAGTGCAGATGTGTTAACAATGGCTGCCCCAGGAAGGAGGGGGAGGAGGAGGAGAAGGGGGCTGAGGTCAGCATACACTGAGATCTCCCCAAATAGCCGGGAGGGATGCCTCAGAATGCATATAAATATGAAGAAGAAAAAACAGAAGGAGGAAGTTATGAGAAGTAAGAGAGCAAAGATTTAGAGAAGGGAAAAGAAGCAATATATGGAAGAGAGAGAAAAAGACAGGGTAGGGTGAGAAAGAGAAGACAGAGAGACAGTTGCAGAGATTAGGGATTTAAGGACTGATAGGAGGAGGCTTTTGTGCAGTCACAGAGGAGTAAGGGAGAAGGAGGTTTTATGCTAAACTATGCAAATTACATAGTTCTATGACAAGAGCTACAAGGGCTGGGAAAACACACAAGAGCACGCCGATGGAGCTTGATTCTAAGAAATACACACACACACACAGTCACATAAATACAAAAACACTGAAAATGGAACATGTCACTTTAACCCTTGTTCATGGGACTTGTGCAAGAATAAGTAAAGGATGAAAAAGTTAATAAGAAAGTTTAAAGCAGATGATCACAGTGAATGTTCTTTGAATAACTACTTCTGTATGTTTGTTATTTTTGTTACCTGTATAGAGACACTACTAAAGGATCCTCCTATGACTCCTGCGATAGCAAGCGGGCTGTCGTCCTGCAAAGCATATGATCCATCTGGACAGATGAACTCTGTGTCGTCCACCTTGGTGAGTGAGGCTCTTACAAACTCCAGAGCCTGGGCAATATAGGAAAATACATATTTTATAGCAAGTGCAGAGCATCATATTGGGTACCATATGGCCTAGATCATCTATTAATGCTTAATTAGCCTTTGAATTATGTTCCCTGTAATAAACGTGCAACATAAAGGCTGAATACTTCAAGATTATTTTTAATGCAAAGTTTCTTTCTTTTTGAAGCGACTGTAAAAGCCTGTTGTTTTACACTCTTGATGCTTTCAGTACGGGGTCCATACTGCAAATTAACTCATAAGAGATCAAGGCAGATTATACCATATTTAAGTTCTGTGGAAAACAAGTGATAAATCTACAACCTGTTTAGAGAAACCAGATGTCAACAATCCAAGGTTTGTACAATCAGTCACAGAGCTCATTGCATGAGATCACTAGATGCATCATACCTAAATAGCTCAGCAATAAGAAGATTTTTTTGACGATAACAATCCTTGAGGGGAAAGTGCCATCCTTTCTTTTTATCTGGCTCATTTCCCCCCCATCGAAAATAGCTTCAATCTATCTTCCTCATCAAGGATTTGCTGTTATCATTTGAGGCAATATCCTTTTCCCTTTGTGAATAAAATAGAAATTTGAGGTACATTTACTTCACCTGAATATTACCTTTTAATGAGACCCTATAGTTTTACTCACTTTAAAATGGAAAGGTTGCACATTTAACTTCTGAGACCACAAATTACTTAGCTGAGCAACTTTTTAAATACAAAATATAGCAAAAGTTCAAGTCGCCCAGGAGCATAAAACCACTGCCCTAATTAGATTTTAACTGTGCTGTGCCTAAAAAGTTACATCAGCATTCACAGATAAATGTAGATATACAGAACACTACAACACAGATGATCCCATTATCGCACTGCACTTTTGTGAGGATTTGATTACTTTCAGTGCTGCCATGTGTTTATTTTAAGGTGCACGTGTTAAAGGTCCTGCAGACTGATTTGATTCACATATAAGATTACAATGTGATCACCGATCTTGTTTTAAGGTGGGCAGACAAAATTTTGAGTGAGAAGGAAAACAGCATTTAAACACTGTCCAGATTCATCTTCCATAGAGCGATAGGTTTATACACACCCACCTGTTCAAGTGCATAGGTATCTCTGGAGCAGGTGTCAAGAATGTGCACCCCAAGGGAGACCCCTGGCAGCAAAGTGTTGTCTGTGTTGATTCTATCTATGGCAAACAGCATGGCCTCCAGCCTTTGGATTCCTCTGTCCTCATTCACACGCCCACATTCCTCCATCCCAGCTCCTTTTTCGTGCACTGGGAAGAGGCCGCCGAGTACCAGGTCACCCTCGATGCGGATCTCCCGACGTGACTGAGGTGGGTCTGAGAGCAAAACGCCTTGACACATCATGACCAAAACAAGAAAGGGAATGCGGGCCACCATGTTGTGCTCACGGAAGGCTGGGATTGTCAGAATGCAAGAAGAGGCGTGACAGAGAGCGAGACGGTGTGAAGTGAAGGGCTAAGGGTTAAGGTTAGGGGTGAGGGGTTACGAATGGAGAGTACAGAGCGCAGTGAGGCTGAGTCAGGCAGTGGCCGTGGATGCTTGGGTTGGTTTGTGGCCCATGAAACGGTCAGGTTGAGCTGAAGTGGACCACACATGGAGAGGCACACCATCTGGGCATCAGTTCTGCTTGCAGAAGAAAGAAGAGGAGAGGAGGGGAGAAGAGAGGGATATGGCTTTGTCAGTCCACACGCCACAGGGCAAATCTAAAACCTGTCAAAAACCTCACGATGAAGTAGAAAGACAGCAAAGTAGACATTTTAGTGGAGTTTGGGGACACTGCTAACAAGGGCTCAAAGTCATTTCTGCGTTATAGGGAAAGCAAGGCCATGACTAAAGGGGATATGGAATTGTTTGGAGATTTTACCCCACTCTTCTCCAACCTCCTCCTCCCTTACATCACCCAGTAAACTTTCTTATTATAAGTGTGGATGTGTGTGTGTGTGTGTGTGTCTGTGTGTGCGTGCATGTGTGTGTGTGCGTGTGTGTGTGCACACGTGTGTGTGGTGTCTGCCCCTGGTTGTATCAGGATAAGCCAGCTTAGATGGCTGGTTGATACATGAGCCAAGTCTTCTCATGCCATAGATCAGAAAAGCTTCTCTAATCTCATCTCTGTTCCAACAATTCTCCACTTGTCCATGAGTTTATACCCCTAAGTATATGTGTGCATGTGTGTATGTGTGTGTGCATGCTTGTGTTATCAGATTTATTGCTCCCCCTCTCCCTTGCATAATTACAGAGTGAGGACTGAATTCATTTTACCATGAAAGAAACTGTCTGACAACAATGAGGCCAACAACAGCTGATGCTACTTACTCATCTTACGACTCAATTAAAGCGGTGTTTTGACTGTTTTGTTCACTGACACGCTCCACCTCCATTTTTGTCAGAGTCAGCCTAAAATATTTGAAATATGTGAGCTTAATTTTAAAGATGTAATTGTCAGTTAACTTGTTTGCAGTTAAACTTGTTAGTTTGATTAAAAACTAAAAACGAACCTGGTGAGCATGGTATACATTGTAACGCCTAAAAATCACCATGCTGGTTTTTATAATAACAACACACAGATAAATGGTATTAATGCTCTCATCTTGCTATTTGTTTTCATTTTATATGTCACTGCTGCTGTACAAAACAGATTGCTAATTTCATGCTAACATCCAGTTCTCCAGGAAAAAGAGGCTGGAACGTCATGTGGGAACCAGCTCTCAAAACCCTCGTGTTCCTTCAACAGCTCCTGCTGAAGAAATAAAGACTGTTGTATGTTGCTTGAGAGACTTGGCTGGACCATAATACATCTGATAAGGCTAAACCACTGGAGGGTGCAACATATGGTGCGATGCAGTGATGATTACAGGTAAAGCAAATGGAGGCTTCTTTACTGACAGGTCACTGTGCACTTATTTTAAATAATCTTTTAGTGCTTTTTCCCACAGCTAAATAAGAAGGTGCAGGGTGTGATATCTCCAAGGATAAGATGCTACACGTTGCTGCAGAGATGCTGGATGGACTGCATAGAGCCATTAGCATACAGGAAGACTTGTGAATTCTGCAACCTAAAGTCTGTGCTACCAAAACTTTTTCTGCATGTCACCTGCATAACCAGAGGCAATAACCTCATCTCACTTTGGGAAATCCAACTAGCTGTCAGTGCTCTTGCTTCATGCCTACAAGCAGAAAGTGAAATGCTTGCAGCTGACTGTGAGGACAGTACAGTCAAGGCCACATTAAAGTAGCATGGGCCTCAGGGCTACAACTTTTTCAAGGCTGGTGGAATGGTTAGTGACGATCTTAAATTCTTTGTGAATAACTGTATTCCAATATAACTTGCTCTTTCCTGAACCACCCCTGGATCAACAACAACAACAACATTCCCCACAGGGATGGAGGGCGTGTTAAATTACTGAATAAGGCACATTACAAAATACCCAAGTCTATCAAAGCTTTATGCAGCTATCAACATGTGTGCCTCATTCCCAGATGAGTTTAGCTTTGAAGCTCACAACTTGGAGCCAGTGGTGACAGTAGCACAGAGCCCACCGAATGAAGCTGATCTACAGGTGACAGAGACAGATAAGGCTCATAAATCTGCAGGCCCAGATGGCATCCCTCAAAACATGTTCCAGTTTAGCTTTCTAAGATTTTTATTTTAATTGTGCCTGCTGATGAGAAACCACAACCTCCTGCTGAAATAATTACTCACCCGTTTCTTTGACCTCTGTTATTAAGACGAGAATAGATATATATTGGTTATATTACATATGAAAGCAACATTCTTGCTATCCTCTGCATGTTATCGTTTACATTTGCATTTCCAGGTGATGCTGTCTCATTTGTTTTGCAAACTGCTTCAGTGCATGTTGAAATGAAAAAGAAAATTTCATTGTTCTTTATTGATTACAGTTTTGCTTTCAATACGATTTTCTGGCAAGCAGGAGAGAATAGGTAAAGCACTCTCATCTAAAATGCATGCCTTAGGGGTGCTCTCTCAGTCCCCTAGTGTACAGTCTGTTTACACAGAACTGTGTTGCCAAATATGACAACAACAGAATCATAAAATTTGCAGATGACACCACAGAGATGAGACTAATAAGCAACAAGGATGAGAGGGCCTATAGAAGGCAAGTGGAAACCATATGGTGCACAGAGAAAAATCTCTCTCCAAATATTAATAAAACAAAAGAAATCATCTAGAAAGATCAAAGAAAATCTTATTCCTATTTCCATCAGTAGGTGGACAGTTTTAGATTTCTTGGTTTACACATCACAGATCGCCTCGCATTGTCTCTCAACATTAACCGCATTCAAGAAGGCACAGCTGAGATTGTATTCTGAGGATTTCAAGAATTTTGGCGTGAGTACCCAAACTCTTGCCTACTTTTAGCAGAGTGCCATCGGGAGTGCCTTGACAGGCTTTATCACAGTGTGGTTTGGCAAACTGACAACTCCGAACGGCAGGATGCTTCAAAGAACTGCAGAGACGGCAGCAAAAAATTGTTTGGTCTAACTTCATAACGGTTACACCAACCACTACAAACGAAGCCCCAAACATCATTAGAGACACCAACCCGACCAGCAAATCTCACATCATCACCTTGAACTTAATAACATACGGAAACACTACTAAATGGCTAGATATCCCATAATTCCATTTCTAATGCCACCTTTTAAAACGAAATATCATGAAATATCAACATAATTAATTCACAAATCAACCTCAACTGCTGTCTGTTTTGATGTAGAGAGACTTGGGGAGTGGGTATAGTTCTGCACAGCATCCTCTTGTATACAAGCACAGTCGCATGCATTCTGCTGGCAGGGTGTGCTATAAGTGTTCAACTGTCAGGCTGTCATGGCAGCAGTAACAACAAAAGATAAGGTGTACACAAAATGCCCTCTAGCAAATGTAGACTGTTTATAAAAGATGGATGTAGCTTCTTGGTCTGAAACCTGCATTCCTTCTAATATCCAGTCGTTATTAGAAACCTGTGCTAGTGACAACGCCCCTATATTTGAGGTCCTCCGGTTTATTGAGTAATGTTAGTTAAGCAAGCAGCAATTCTATGTTGTCTTATGCTGATACTGTATGGCAGTTTTATTTTTTGGCAAAACTAACAGTATGGGTACATGTCAATGAGATACATTGTTTAGATTAATGAATAGAGGTCCTGATATGTTTAAGTTATACAGTACAAGAGTAGGCTAAGGAGTCACCAGGTTGCTTGACTATCAGCATATAGAGGTCTTTTTAAATTAAATTTCCTAAGACTCATGTGAAACAATGTTTTGTATGAATTGATTTTTGATTGGTAATCTGGACGGGTTTTATCTATGAAAGCAATTGTGCTAATATGTCATTAATTTGCCTACAAGACTTACATCCTTGTGTTGGACGAATCTTAAATGCTGTGTATTGTCTAAGAACTTGCTGGCAGTTTAAAATTTCATTGCATAATGCAAACTTTCCAAAGTGCCCCAGAAGGTACGACCTCAAAGAGGTGTCCCTGGAATTCTTCTGTTCAATGAAAAGACAGATTTGCTAATATGTGTTTAAAGTAACAGATAGATTTCTCAAGTAGACATAAAAGGTTTAAGTTAAGGGGTTTAATTGTGTTACCAACTCTTGATGAGTTGATTTAAGTACACAACAAGGCATTTTTAACCAGAGAATTGGCCCTCGCTGGATATCTTCCCTTTTTTAGACCTTTCTCTGTAAAGCCTAGAGTGGGTTGAATGAGAAAATAAGAGTATATTGGTAGTTTTTGAAATACTCGGACCATGCCATGTTCCAAGTCACTTATATCACCTTTCTTCCATATTCTAATGCGCGGATTGAACTGCAGCAGGTCCTCAGGTTTTTCAGATTATATGTCTAAATGCATCAGGTTTCTGTCATGTGACTGGCAGATGAGACATTTGTGTTAACAAGCAGTTGAGCAGGTGTCCCTAATGAAGTGTAGAACATGTCTTTATTTCCATCCATTCAAAGTGCCAAACTGCCCTGCGGATGTCTATTTTATCCTGAGCAATTGTTTTGAAGGTATGATGAAAAACTGAATGCTACATGTAATGCAATGGGTTTTTTTTTCTTCCAATTCAGTGAAATAGCATTTAACATAAATTTTAAAAAAAGCAAGCAAACATAAGTGTGCACACACACTCCCTGACCTCATCACTAGAAGGTCTGATCTCACCTCCACATGTTGTCAACCCCTAGAAACAATCCTGCCTGTCTTTGTATTTGCATTTGGCCAATAAAAGTCACGAGTAAGACCTGAGTAAGACCTGAGTAAGACCTGAGTAAGACACGGCTTTCTTCTTTTAAATTCTGCCACTCATGCCTCTCTTGCAATCCTCGGGAGAGATAAGAAGCTGGAGGTTGACGTTGTGACTAGAAAAATCAATCTAGACCAAGGAGCAAGCTCATGGTAAAATTTCACTTGATTGCTCGTTTATGTGTGTGTGTGTTTGTGTGTGTGTGCATGTGTAAGAGAGAGTGAGAAAGTAAGTCTCCCCTCTTTAGTGGGCAGGTAGGAGGATGAAAGCTTCTCTTAGATGCAGGCAGCTCAAATTTTTCTGCAGGCAGGTGCCATACCTTTACTACTCTGCTCTGTAATATCACACACATGCAGACAAGTGCACACACCCAGACAAACACCCACTCACACACACACACGTGCACTCACCACACACCTCTGCTTCTCTGAGGGGTTGACCTAAAAGCAGACTATTTCTATGTCTTAGCTTCCTTCTACATCAACCAACAGAGATCTGAATGAGTGTGGTCAGAAAACATGCAAAAGACATACAGAATCCAGTTATATGATAAATAATAAATGCTTAATGTAGGCAAGGCGGTAATACATCATTTGAACCATAAAATTTATATGATTTATATGGACATATTTTATTTATATAACTGTGATGTTCCTGTCAAATTCTGACAGGAGAATACCTGACATGGATATTTAATTCCACTTAATTTTTATATTTTTTTGGAAGGGGAGGGGGCATTGGGGATGACACTGATGGTGTCTATGAAAGATTTATATCAATTCTCAAAGCTGTCACACATCCTTGATGTGTCTGCATCTGCACAAGCTGGAATTCCTGGAAAAACAGTCTTCAAACAAATAAAATAAAATAAAACATAATGATAATAAATTAAAACATAAATAAACTTATACCATTATTAGATACAGTATCACTTTAAATCTAACCAAAAAAAAAGCATTGTTGTAATGAGACGTAGCAACGCGTTTGTTTTGAGAGTGTCATGCTCATGGATGTGTGCTGTGGGATTTTAAACTGTATATTTATGGAGCTAAAACTATAACAGTTCCTCCAATGCACTGACTGCTCTGACACTATGCTTTGCTATAATTGGCAGCTCTTGAGGTCAACTTCCCAGAAATATGCCAAATAATATCTCCCAGCACTTTGACACAGCTCTCATGGTGTCCGCAGAAATTGAATGTTTGCTTCATTATAACCTCTTGGAAAGTTCCCAAACCCAGCTTCCTTTCTCAAGAGCAACTGTGCAAGTGAAGCACACAGTGTGTAACAAAAAATCTTTTTGTCCCTTCTTTTTTTTTTTTTTTGTGATTACTGAAAATGTTTCCAAGAAGGTTAAAGTACAGAACAATAACCCTCAGATTTTTCTTGCAGAGCAGTGATAGAAGAGTCCTTATTTATATGGATGCATTAGTTAAAATGCTGAGTAGTTTTGACAGCCTGATTTTGTTAGGCTGGAATCTGGAAATTGGCACTAACTCACCACGATTACATCATGAAACATAAATTTTCCAATGTGTGTCACAGTTTTCACTGAAATGGTACATGCATCTTTCCCTAATTTAAAGCAAACATATGTTGGACATTAGTTCATACAAATTTATGCACTCAGTGACATAT
>VOQJ01030551.1:0-10421 GCA_015052665.1 Apistogramma diplotaenia
ACTCATCTCTGCTTCACTTCCTGTAACTCTGAGCATGAACACAGCCTCTGTGCACCAACACAGAGCTTTACTGTAAATACAGTACAGCAACCTGTTTATCAGCACTAAACTGCAGGATTTTCATACTGTACAATCTTTAAATTACACAAAGTTAGTGTACCTCAGTTTGTTCTGCAGTTCTTCCCTTTAAATCTAACCTCTCTGCTTCCTCTCCTCCTCTTCCTCCATCTCTGAGTGAACTTCTCTCTCTTTTCTCTCCCTGGAAACACAGCAGCTGTTCTTTCAGCTCGCAGACACACTGTGTGACAAACTGCACACACTTTGTTGAGCAGTTAGAAACACTGTAAAATTACCTGCAACCCTTCATGCTTGCTCCTCTTCAGTAGCGCTACCTAAGATGCTGGAAATCCCACGAGGACAACTTACAGACTCGGTCCAGCCCACTGTAACCCCTGATTACAGCACTAGAAATGATACAGAAATGACATGATTTTGCCTTTTTTATCTCTTTGTATGTGAACTAAAGTAACGAGTGAAATTAAAAAGTAGTCAAAAAATAAATACCCAAGTACAGATACCAGAAAAATCTACTTACAGTAAGTACAGTAATGAAGTATTTGTACTTCATTACATCTCACCTCCGCATATATGCTAACATATATTTTGAGGGAAAAAGGACTAAATATTAACAATAAATCAGCACCTCATTGCTCTTTCAGTTACAAAGTGATAAATTCTCTGTAATGTTTTGCTCTCTCAGGGGGCTAAAGGTGATCAGGGATACAAAGGTCAAAAGGGGGAAAAGGGGGACGCATGCCTGCCCGGCCCTCCAGGGTTGCCAGGAAGGTCAGGACTTGTGGTAAGTTGAGCTACACGGTGAAAATACTGCTCCAGAACTGGAGGGTATTTTTTCAAAAATGTTTTCAAATGATTAATTTAAATTTATTTAAATGTTTGTAAGAGCTGCAGAAAATGTCCTGGATCTTCTGATCAGAACCGTGCACAGGTGCATTGAGTTAGTGTGATTATATGTTTCTGTAGGGTCCCAAAGGTGAGTCCATCATTGGCCCACAGGGTCCTGCTGGTTCTCCTGGCCTGCCTGGACCTCCAGGATTTGGACGACCTGGACCCCGAGGTCCCCATGGCCCTCCTGGGCCCCCAGGACCACCACCTCCATATGGATCAAGTATGTAAGAAACAAGTTCTAAGTTTGTACTGTATGTGCACGAACTTTATGAGTTAAAGGAATTCCCATCTGTTGTCATCAGCTGTCAGCATTCCCGGCCCTCCTGGTCCTCCAGGTCCACCAGGCTCTTCAGGATATGCAAACCCTGTAAGAAACTGCTGATATGTAAACATACTGGAAATAAATTGGTAAACAAATGATTAGAAGAACTTTCAAAGTGTCATCACTGATGCTGTTTGTGTTCAGATAACCACCTATACCATGATCCAGACCCTCTACCAAGAGACACAGCGTGCTGCTGAAGGTACCTTGGCATATGTGTCTGAAAGAGGAGGGGAGCTGTATGTCAGAGTACGCAGTGGCTGGCGCAAGATCCAGGTGTGTAAGACATAACCAGAAAGATTCATGTATGACAAAAGACTCTGTCCTTAAAGATCAACAACACACCAAAATTAAAACTGCCCAGTTTCCTTTTTAAGATCATCTTCTGCGGGGCTGCTATGCTCATCACGTATGATCACTGTGTGATCTTCACCACATGTCTCTGTGCAATCAGCAGCATCAAGTTCTCTTTCAGACTGACCAAACTGTCGTGTACAGGATCTCTTCAGTGATCCAGCAGTTTTAGTGGTACAGTCTAGAAATTCCAAACCCAAAAGGTGGCATTTCAGGGACCAGAGGAGTGCACTATAAATTACTTCAGTCTAACCTGGGTTTCTTTGCATTAGCTGGCTTGACAAAACCTAAAACACCTGATAATGAGCGTCATGGTGCTGGGCTGGTGGCCCAGTGTTTTTAAGTTCTTTTTGGTGAAGTTCTGGTATTTCTCTGGTTGTGTTTATTAGTTTTTCTTACAGTTTAGCTTCTGAGTTTGTTGTAGTTTTGTATTCTGTTTTTGGTTATAGTTAATAAGGTTTTTAATCCCAGTTACCCCTGTTCTTGTCCTGCCTGTGTTCCTGTGTGCCGGTGTCTGCGTCCTTCAGTGTTTGTGTTTCAGGTGTCTGTTTCAGTTGGTTACTTGTTCACGTGTTCTCCCCAGATATTTCCACTTCCCTCATCATCCCTCTAAGTACAAATTGTCTGTGTTTTCCCTTATTCCTTGTCACGTCCTCATCACTGTAGTGTCATCATTGTTGGCTGTCCCTGCTGTGTGCCATTTACTTTCGAGTTTCAGTTAGTTTCGTGTTTTCGTGCAGCTGGCTTCTGACCAGCCTTGTTAAGCAAATAAAGCTGAGGTGTAATTTAGCTCTCGCCTCCGAGTCCTGCACGGGGGTCTTCTCTGCTTTGCCTGCCTCAGCAGTATGTGACAATGAGCATCGTGATGGTGGTTAGCAACTTTTATTGTTAACCCAGACACACTGCTTCAGACTCTGTGTGCCATGTAGGTACATGTGTGGGGGTTTTTAACTTTGTGTCATTTGTATTTATTATTTTATTTTAAGGATTTTACAAGAACTGATTTAACTGAATAAGCTGCTGTGTGCTGGACTGAACAGGTACTTTCAGGGTTAGGTCATGTTTCCACTGAGTATTCTTAAATCATCATGAATTGCTGTATATGTAACAGTATATAAAATACAAATATTACAGCATTCTTGTCTCTGGCTGTAGCATTAACTTTGTTGCCAGTTCATGTCTCCTTGATAGCGGAGTAATTCTGTTGGCTGTTCTGTGTCTTGTGTCTTTCAGCTCGGAGAGCTGATCCACTATGAACCTTCCTCATCAGACACATCTCAGTCCATTAGCAGACCTGGAGACTGGAGTAAACCCCATACGACACTCAGCCAGGTTCAAACACAGACGCACACTGCATAATGACTGATTGGATCTTTGCAAATAACCTTGTTTTTTTGTTTTGTTTTTCATTTAAAGCTCATTTTGAAAATTTACTTTTTTTTTACAGGAGCTGCAGGAGGGCAGCAGAGGATATCAGCCCAGTTACAACCTGCTACCACAGAGTTTCAATGCAGTAGCTGGGGTGAGTGTACATGTCATACCATAATCAGAGCTCGCTAAAATAATGTGGTTTAAGCTCTGTAACGAATAGCATGCCAGGTTGGTAGTGAGAATATTTTTTCCTTGTCTCTATGTTTTGTTTCTCTTTTGTCTAGCTTCATCTGGTAGCACTGAATGCCCCGCTCAAAGGGGATATGCGCGGCATCCGTGGAGCAGACTTCCAGTGTTACCAACAGGCACGCTCCGTGGGCCTCACCTCCACCTACAGGGCCTTCCTGTCATCACACCTACAGGACCTGGCAACCATTGTCAGAAAGTCTGACCGCAACGATATGCCTGTGGTTAATCTGAGGGTGAGCACAGGTTTACAGTTTTCTCCAGCATTTGATTTTACTGAGTGTCATTTTCAGAAAATATTAAAATGTTCTGAGTGATTCTTAAAATTAGAGTGCAAGGGAGTGACAGCAGGACTTTAAAAAGAAAAATGAGTCTTAGTGGCTTTTTTATGTAGTGTAAGACAAGAAATTTAGGATCCTGTTATAATACAGCCTCCATAAGACTGAGTAATTACAGTGTCAGAACGGTGAGTTCAGGCTGTCTGCAGCCCTGTTTACACTGTTTAATTCCCAGACAGACTCTCTAATACTTAGCAAATAAATTCTCACATGATGTGAGAATGTGATCAACCTGTTCACCAAAAGGAACGTGTGATTTGTAGATGCTAACATTAACTAGCATATCGATGGTGGGGCAACATGGCGCCCACTCCTAAGCATTTTTAATGGATTAATTTTAAGTTTAGGGAGCACGTAATTACACACTACTCAATATATATTTCAGAGTACAACATTCCTGTTTTTAAATTAAATGACCTAAAACAAGGACTTACTGTACCTTTAAGAATCCTTGGGAACTGGTAAGTATTTTAGGAATCAAAAATTACACCAAAATTGAAAAGAATTACACGATAAATGTTGGAGAATCAAACCTTAAGTGCTAAGCTGTATTATACTATTTTATTCAAACCGAGTACAGATTGTTCAGAAAGCTGAATTGATATTAAATAGATACATTTTGCAGGGTTTTGTTTTTCTCATTTACACTTTCTGGCACTCTAATTGTTCTAATTATTTCCCCGCCTCCTGCCCTCAGGGTCAAGTGGTGTTCAGTAGCTGGATGTCCATCTTCTCTGGGAACGGTGGCGTGTTTGACCCATCCACACCCATCTACTCCTTTGATGGGCGCAATGTCATGACTGACCCGGCCTGGTGAGTGGGTGTGAGCAAGGCGAAAATGCTGAATAGAAAGATTTTATGACTGGCAGGCTATAAATTTCACATTCATGTGGACAGCGTGTCTCACTCAGATGAACAGTGGTGGTGGTACTGGCAAGCACATTGAGCACTTGGAGTAGACAAAAAGGATGGATGGAGAGATTTTTTTTCCCCCAGGGGGAAAAAAAAAGAGTTTTCAGTTGGCCAACTGACCAAAACACTGCTCCATTCCTCTACTCACAAAAGCGCAGGTACGGCTTGTTTGCCAGGTGGATACATTCTCCTGTTTCTTGAAAAGGGTTGCAGGGGCTCGAGCATTTCCTAGCACAGATATTTTGTTAGGAAAAGTTAGCAAAATAGAAACAGGTGACAGACAGGCTATTCCTCAAACAACTACTCTCAAAGGTAGGAGTGCTGGAGTTTTTCAAGGCCACTCGGGTCAGCTTGTGCAATTTCATTGTAAAATGAGTTAGAGATTTTGTGCTCTCACTCTTTTCTCGCTGTCATGTAATACAGGAAGAACAGAGACGAAGAAGGGCATGTGTTGCATTAGCCTAACAAGCTTAACAGTCAGTAAAGGATGCGATACATCAAAATGATAGCTTAGTTCTTGAGTTATGATCTCAGAAGAAGCACGTCTTGCGTTCAGTTTGGTTGTGATAGCACAGGAATGGGCAGGTTCTTATTCTAGATTTCCAGATTTCCAGGAGGTGAGTGCACATGTCTAATCTCAGATAATCCGGGACAGGAATATGAAAATGCTGTTAGAAGAAAAAGTGAAAGTCAGGGAAATATACTGAGAATATTTTTTTTTCATATAACTCCCTCTGTGGGCGCTATAATATGAATATTAAAGATTAAAGTGGAGACAGAAGTTCACTTGCTCCATGTGTGGCGAGTTTGAACTGCTGTATAAGAGTGCATCACTTCTTACACTACAAAGAAAATATTAACTAAAGCTATCCAATAAGTTTAGAGCAATAATTCCTTGTACTGGTGAGTTTTCCAGCTGGATGGACAACACCATGTGGAGAACCCAGACACAAGAATGTGCAAACTTCACACAGACAGGCTCTTCTGGCTGTTAACCAACAGCCTTCAAAGAAGTAACTGATAACTACGGCGCTTGACCTCAATGACCTTATTCTCCATTCTTCCATCCCTCCAACTCTCATCCTACCTTTCTTTTCCTAAACTCCTTCTAGCGCAGAAACAGCCTGTGTGAACCCTGCACTAAGTGTCCATTTTCCCACAGGCCAGAGAAGCTGGTTTGGCACGGCTCCAGCACGTCGGGCATCCGTCTGACCGCTAACTACTGCGAGGCGTGGAGGACGGCCGACATGGCGGTGGTGGGTCAGGCCGCCCTGCTGCAGACAGGACGACTGTTAGGGCAGCACATCCGCTCCTGCTCCAACCACTACATAGTGCTGTGTATAGAGAACACATATGTGGGCAACATGCATCAAAGGAGAAACTGAGCAAAAACACACAAACACATGCAGGCATGATCTAAGTAGAAGATGTGACATATGAATGGGAAACACATGCGGGCACATACACACATAATGAAGTACTTCAGCTCCCACATACAAGCATACAGAGAAATACTCCCACACTAACATGCACACACATTTAAAGAGGACTTCTTATGCTTATTTCCATCTCCATATACTTAGTCCTGGACTGTGCTAAAGTAACTGCTTGATTCATAAGCCTAAATAATCCTTATCTTATACTGGTGAAGTCCCTCAGTGCATCCACTGTCTGAGAAAAGATTCAGTTTCAGCTCAAGTTCCTTTCAACCAAAGTTCCTTCTGATTGGCTGCCCCTCATAAACACAATCCGAGAACTCAGCAGCAGGTGGGTGGAGCTTCTTAGCGCACAGTCAGAACTTTGTGCCTGGCATGACCATATAAGGGAGATCCACTCAGACTCACAAAGGGGGCAGAGAGCCTGCGCTCACAAGGATTAGCTACACATACGTTGACCTCATTATTTTTGGTCATCCTTATAACACTGTGACAATAAATAAATGACAAAGCGTTGTAGGTCCTCTTTAAGTTGTCTTTGTTTTGGTTTCCTGTTTAGCTCTTTAGTTAGGTGTAATCCTAATACATGTCTGTCCAGAGTTCTCTTAATTCTAGTCTCTCTAAGCACAGCATGACATCACAGAGAACTGTGCCATTTAATTACTGTAGAACCGAGTAACTTAAAGGGCCATACCAGGGTTTTTGCACTGTGTGCTTTGTACTGATTTTTGTTTAGTTGTATGAAGAAAAATGGCACAATATTTTGGTATGAAAAGTGGTTGGATGTGAAACTGTGTACTCTATACTGAGTGAACTTTGTAAAATCTCTGGTATGGTCTACTAGGTCTCTGTCTTCTTTCTTTCTGCCAATCCTAGTGTTGATTTTCCTTTCTTTTTCCGTTGTTTTGTGAAATGGAATAAATGTCCACGTCATTTCTGTTGCCACACAGTGTTGGAGGTTAGAGCCTTCTGCATCAAACAGGCTGCAGTTATGTAGCAAGGAATGTAATAGGCAAACTTGTAAGCGCTCAGTTAGAGTAGAAATATAAGAACTAGTCCATTTACCATTTACTTCAGGCATTTCTAAAAATGATGACAGTAATTGTAAAAAAAGACTAAAACTAACTATATGTTAATTCCTCACCGAGATACTGAAAAGATAGAGATTTAAATTACACTGAGGTTTTAATTTTAAATTTCTCACAAATATTAGTCAAACATTGAAGCTGTTGCTTTGGTGAGCCTGAGCATCAGCAGCAGGGCAGCGTGTGTGACATGGAGTCGAAACACACCAGTGTGTGTGTGTGAGCTCATTGGTATCAGTTACCCAGTGCAACAGTGAATCTGTGCCACGAAGAATTAAGGCAGTGAAGGCAAAACAGGGTCCAAACTTGTATTGGCAAAGTCAGCTGCATTCTACAGTATATAAGCAGATTTTACATGAGCTAAAGAGGATGCTCATTTTAAATTCAGGCTTAAAATAAGCACCCCTGACCAATCCAACATACTCTATTACTGTAAACTTTATTGCCTTACTGCTATTCCCTTAGTTTAGTCTGCACTGCTCACATAACCTGTATTACAAATTAGTTTTCACTCATTTTGTATCTCATGTCATCAGATAGAAGTAATACTAGGCCTCAAAAAATCAACTCACTTAATATCATGATTAAACTACAGATTCCATCAGTGACTCTTTAATATAAGGTGTTATAGATCTTACATTTTGCTTTAACTCCAGCCTATGGCAATATCTCAGCTGTAAATAAAATGCATATAAATGACTTCCTCCTTATTCAGTCACATAACCATCGTTTTTTGTCCACTTTTAAAATGGCAGGAATTTGACTCAAAAAAGCATTTTACCACTAAATATATATTTTATTACCTTTAATTGCTTATTGAAAAGATTAATCAATAAAAAAAAATACTCCACCAGGGCGTAGCATGCCAAGACTACAAATATGAAACACTCCACGTGATTTTGAAGGCTTCATTTTTACCCGCATTATGGCGCCCCCTGCTGTAAGCCACCAGTTTTGTTTACTTCATTGTTCAAAGCTTGTTTGTACAAATTACATTTCAGAATGTCTTTCGTCCTGCTGCGTTCACACGTCTGACAGTATTAGAGTGGAAATCCACATTAATTTATACTGTAGCAGGGCCGAGTGTGAAAATAGCGAGTTCACATTCAGATTTGGTTGTATGAGGTCGGAACATGTATATACATATATATGTACGTGTGTTGTCCAGATGTTGTTTATTTTTTACTGTGTAGGTGACATAGGTTTTGTATGAAGCACTAAATGGCTGAAGGTCTCCTCTCATCACGCTTTGACTGAGTGTTGCTCATTTTTCTGCTGTCTGATGTCTCTGTTCAAACAAAACTTGAACTTCTGAGAAACAAAAGATAGTCTGTACTGACTGACTGGTGCTCACTGAATAAAATGTCGTGTTGTGGGGATATTTTTGTGTGTTTTATAAGTTGTGCCTCATTGAATGTCCTCCGCCGTGCTCAGCAAAACCTTGAAATGCAGAAGAATGGACGAGAACATAGGTTTTCTTTTTATGAAACCTAAAAAAACTTTTGATGTAAACTCTGCTGTGTCTTACACAGTCAGCTATGAAGACGTGCATGTTATGTATATTCAGAATCAAACATTTAAATTTATTAACATTTAATATTAAATTCCGCATCAGTGTGATCTGTTAGCAGTCTTTAGCTGTCATAATGTTGAGGTTCAGGCTCTGTCGAGGCCAATCCATAACTTAAGCATTCTGTGTTTTCTATCCCCGTAAGATTTTTACGGCATTACAGATTTTACTGCATTGGCAGCGTGTTTGGGATAATTTGGGTGGGAAAATGAAGCTGTTGCCAATCAGACATTTTCCAGATGGTATTGCACGGTGGATCTAAATCTGATCGTATTTTCTATGTTCATAACTCCATCAGTTTTGACAAGATCATCAAGACCACTGAAATGCAGCCCCTCACCATGACAGAGCCTGCACAATGGTTTACATATGCTGCACCGCTCTCCTGACCTCCAATTTGAACGAAAATCTTCAGACTTGGATTCATCACTCTGTAAGACCTGCTGCCGCTGAGTTTTGCGGAATTTGGCACAGGCTGCCTCAGAAGTCCCTGTTGCCCCACAATCCTGAATACTGTGGTAGAAATGGACACTGCTGTTCCACCTAATCACATTTATTTATGTGGTTACAGACCAACCACATATATGTTGCTCTGAAGGCAAATTTAAATTCATGTCTGCACCTTCAGTCTCATGATGAAGGATTATACTTATGTTCTATAATCTGAGAAGGGGTCACTGACAACAGAACCAGCATCTTAATAATGAATGAATGGTTACAAATATTATGCCAACTGTTAGGTTTCTGTGTTATAAAAATCACACTTTCCCATCTTCATGTCTAAAACTTAGAATGAGCTGCATTCTCAAAGTGAGAGAGTGAGCCCTTACCAGGGGTCAAATCTGAGGGTTGTTTTCCTATACATTTCTATAGGACTGAGTCTTTTTGCAACCACAGGTACTGCCCCCTGGTGACCATAAAAAGAGCGCACATTTAAGGCACAGCCTTGTTGCTTCACTTATCAGAAATGGAAGCTGTATTGTCTATAGTACATAGTTCCTCTTCTTTCCGAAAGGTACACAGCCTGTTACATAAAAATTTAGGCTCAAATTACTCAGTTATGCATAAGCCAATAAATAAAATAGAAATCCATTCAAAATAACCTAGTTACAGATCCAGGCATGCTTTGGGTTTAAAGACCCCTTATAACAAAGTACATGTTATAAAGCTGTGTTTGCTAGCTTATAATGATTTATTATTTAAAAGTTCCCATGCATTGTTCACATGACAGATGTCACATCATTTGTGCTGCTCTTTGCCACTCATGGGCATCAGCAGCCTGCTATAAACTAGATGGAGGAGTCTATAACTGCTAGTCAATGGGCTGATAATGTCCAAATCAGACATGTTGGATCTGTCTCTCTCCTTTCAGCTTCCAAGATACATTTTGTATAGAAAGCTCAATTTAGCCCATTAGCCAAGTCCTCTGACTAATCCCACCCCCACCCCCAAAAAAGACTCACTGTGTATGAGAGTGATTAAAAAAAAGAAAGAAACAAGTGTCATTAATACAAGAAAAACAATAGCCATGTCGTAACAAAAGATTCCCTTTATTAAATGATTATGTACAAGACATTCCTTAATCAAAACAGCAAATCCATAACGTTCCATCTTGTTATCTTTTCAGAATCTTTTCTTCCTTTCCCTATCTCCAAAAGGAAAAAAAAAAGACAACAGGTGTGCTTCAATTTCCAAAAAAAGTTTTAAAACCTCCCCTTATTGCACCAGACCCTTACAGACTTCAGTCCCAAGTTGGCTATGAGGGTGTCAGTCTTAAAGAAAGAGAAAATACTGTAGGCCTTCGTCCCTCAAAACAAGGAC
>VOQJ01030558.1:4090-15788 GCA_015052665.1 Apistogramma diplotaenia
GGTTTTAAGTGTTTTTGGTTAGCTACGAATCTCAAAGTGTTACAGCTGAAAATGGAAATGTGCTCCAGTCGCAATATGGCAGAGGTCTGAGGTGCGAGTTTAAGGGCTTCTGTGGTGACGCTGCCTTGCCTCACTGCTGTGACAGAAGGGCATTCCTGTTGGCCTTCATCTTCTCGAGGCGCTTTACTAGGTGGTTGTTGGTCATCTCCATCTCCTCGATCTTATCTAACGCTGTGCGCAGCTGTTGGGGGGGCAGAGGGGCAACACGGTTAGCATTCAGCCTGATCAGGTTTTATGCTGCGGTGATTTAGTGTCGTTACCTCTCTTTGAAGTTTACGTTTGTCTGCTTTAAGTTCATCCTCGATTTTCTCCGCATTGTCCGACGCTGCCTTGTACCTGGACACTTGCCCTTCAAGTCTGTTAATCTGAAAAACAGAAAGAGGAGCAATTTGTTCTCCTTTTTAAACCTGCAGCTTTCTTCTCATGTTTCTGCAAAACCTTTCGCTTTTGTAACTTACATTTTGTTCCATTGTACCCATTTCCTGCTCTGCTTTTGAAAGTTTGAATTTGTATTCACTAATCTGTCTGTTGGCATCTCCTGCAGAGAACAGAGTTAAAAAGTGTTTTTTCTTAAATGTTGTGGTTTAATGGTCGTGCAGATTAAACAGGTCAAGCATGGAGGTCAACTTACTCTGCATTTCAATAACGTGCAGGTCTGTACCGTTTTCCATCCGCTCCCCGTCTGTGTACGAACTGTCCACCTTTGAGTGTTTCTGTTTCTCCTCCTCCAGCTGATTCTTCAACTTCCTGATCTGTGCCAACAGCTCATCCTTCTCCTCTGCCAACTTCCGTAGCCTGACATCTGCAAAACAGATTTATCCAAGCAGAGAAATGTCGTTTTTTCCAAGGGAAATTTGAGATTCCTAGCTCATTGTGAATATTCCTTCTATACAGGCACCAGGTGGTTTGACTCACCCAGTGGACCTTCTCCTGCAGACTCCAGCACTTGGGCGGCCTCCTGGGAGACCAGAGTGATCCCTGAGGACAGAGACTCGTGGTTGACATCTCCGTTTGGCGTACCATCTGGGATGATGACCAGCCCGTGTTTCTGTGGTGGGAAAGACAGCTGAGTTCTTCTTCGCACACAGTCAAAAATACTAAAAGCACACACTAATCTTTTTCATATGATTCCATCCCTCACAGACTGTAGAAGATGCTGAAATATGTAGCTTGAGGCACATTTATACAAAGGGCACACACCCTGACACAGCAGTCTGCAATACTCCAAGCCTGAAAGGACAAACTGTGGACTGAAACTACGCTCGCTCGAGGAGAACAATGAGGGCTTTGAACAATATTCTGGTCGTGTTCTGACAGGTTTGGCAATGACACTTTAATACTATTGCAAGTTGTGATTTCAGATAACCCTGTGCTCTGATTCTGCTTCACTCTGCCTCTATAAGCATCAGGCATTTTTGTAAGAAACATGATTCCAACTGAATCTGTTGTACTGTAATTTGCACACTGATAGCCACTGCTAACACAAGAACAAGTGTTAGCAGTGGGGCTTTTGTGCCTTTTCACAAACTGAACACATGACAAGAAATGCTGTTATTCACAGTTGCCATTTTTGGAAGGTTACCACGTTGGCATCAAAGTACTGTCATAATGTTTGCATGTGCTCCTAAAAAGCAAAACAGTAATTTCATAAAATGAAACCGAGAACAGATTTCAGAGGTAGCAAAAGTTGTGCACAAGTAGAAAGCAGGAAAGTGGAGCAGCAAAACAGAAGGAAATTGAAAGAAAAACAGCAGCTTTAGCTCCAGGACAGAACCCCCCCCCCCAAAAAAAGGACTCTTTCCTGTGACCTTTATTTGTCCTGGGATTTTGTGGACCTACCTCTCCTGCTTTGGACTTCCCCTTGATGTCAGCGAGCTCATCTCTGAGCTCATCTCTCTCATTCCTAATGCAATCAAAGTATTCTTTCTGCCTCTCTAGGGCCTGGCCACATGGATGAGAGAAGACAAGAGAGAGGAGAAGAGGCAGAAGTTGGATAGACTCTGGATAGACATGCAATGTCACACATGCTGCAACAAGACGGGTACCACGCACACACATGCACTGTGCTAAGCTAAGAGGAGGGATGTAATACCAAACAGCATACAAGCAGGAGGACAAGGTGACAGGACGCTGAGGTTAGAGGGAAAAATTAAGAGGGCAGGAAGAGCACACGGGGGTGAAGGGGGACGGCTTCTGATTTTTATAGAAACTACATATTAACACGATGCCTTGGAGAAGTAAAAAAAACAAATAAACAATCAAGGTACTGACTACATAATTAAAGTAACAATTCACAGATGGAACGTGCATCTCATGCCACAATGTAGCAATTTCTCTTGGAGTTCACATGACAATCCTTCCAGAAGCGTTTCTACTTCACAGGCTGACCACTGCAGGCTTTAACACCATACCAGTACACTGATTGTTAGCTGAGGCTGCAGGATCCAAACTGAAACCTGTTATCTTCACATGCAAAAAGTCCAAACTATATGTGAATGGGTTCTGTTATGTGCTAATGCCTAAGGGTCTCCATCATGCAACGACAGCACGAGAGGCAAAAGAGCCACAAAAAAACCCCATCAGCGCCACATATTGCCTCTCATGGTCTGTCAGAGCATCAGCATGGGACCTCCTACCGCAATCTTTTTGTCCTTCCAGTTTATCGTTTCCTGCAGGTCAAACACCTCTCTGGTGAGGGCATCTAACTTAGTCTGCATTCGCTGGCTCTCCTGGATTGATGTTGAGCAACAATAAGAGGACACAACACAGGACAGGAACAAAACAGGAAAAACTGAATGGAACAAAGAAGTGAAAATGCACATATTTACAGACAAGAGACAGAAACTGGTGAAACGGCGCAAGACACCAATTAGAGCAGATATAGCTGGAATAGGAATGAGGAGAAATGTCACAAAGAACAGAGCAACAGACTGGCAGAGGCTCTAGAGGCAGGCCAGTGCCACTCAGTCCTTATCAAGCTGCTGCCGAGCCTGCCGCCAGCACAGAGGCACCAACACCTTCAAAGGTGTTAACAGAATAGTAATATGATGTCATAACGCTTGTGGTGTGTGTGTGTGTGTGTGTTTTAATGAGCAACCACACCTCTATAAGCTCATCTCTCTGGCGGATTCCCTCTTTCAGTTCTTCTTGTTTATGCTGGAGAACTGTACATGTGTGCTTTTGTCTTTCTAGTTCCTGAAAGCACAGACAGAACATTTTAGCCTTTGTAAAAAGACAGACTTTGCAGATTACCACACAGGCGATTCATCACCTTTGACTTTTCTTCCAGCTCCCTCTTCATCTCTGACATTTGTTCCTCCATCTCCTCTATGACATCCTTGAGCGTGTCCACTTGATAGATGAGGTTGGCTTTGTCGTTGTCCAGCTGTGCGTTCGATACCATGGCTTTCTTGTACTTCTCCTCTACCTCTGCAAGTGACTCCTGATAGGGTTTGCAACAAGTTAGAGTAAAAAAAAGTGTTTTTGTAGCACAGCTCACCAACATGCAACAAGTGGGTTCTGTTTTTGTGACACATTAAAACATGATGTGACCAAACATGCTACACATGTTAAAATTTTAAATAAAAAAAAAAGGTATAATTCTGTATGTTTTTATGGCAATTTTGTATTTTAAATATGGCATTTGGGACTACTACACAATGTACAAATGGTGAAAATGATCACACAGTAACAACAATGCCTTAAAATCACTTTCAGGAGTGAAATTATGCAATGGTGTGAAAAAGGGAATCTGAAAGAACTAGAAGTGCACCAGGAAACAAAATAACCAGTTAAAAGTGCACCAGCAGTAAAAGATCAAGAACATAATATTGTTAGTAAACTACCCTCATCGATAAAGCATACAGTGTCCTTCCTTAAAGGTCAGGACGTTGTTGTGCGTGACTGTGAAAGTCAGTGGGCCATCCAACTCTGTGCCAAAGAAAGCCTTTGTGGAAGACGTCTTTAGAAAGCATGACTGTTATCGGTCAGCAGATGGAGCTTTTACTCGTCTTAAAACTTTGAAAACCAGCAGCACTGTGGAAGTGTCTTTAAGATCAAAACAGGAAGTGGGCGAAGACCATGCAGAACTAAAGGGTCATTACGCAATTGTGACTGGCAGGCAAAGACACAGCTGTGGAGTTAGGAGCTACAGGACAGTGTTCAACAGGAGTGTGAGTGGGGAGGCACTGTGGGTTAGTGATGTCATGCTGGTCCCAGAGAACAAGAGAAGGCATGCTGTGAGCTAAAGCCCCTCTACCTTCAGCTCTTTAAGCCCTTGCATGTACCGCCCTTCTACATCCTGAATCTGGTCCTTTAGTTCATAGATATCCTGTAGAGCAGATGGAGGAACAGTTGGGGTGAACTGGGGCATCAGAGAGGGTGGGGAGTATAAAGGAGAGATAACAAAGCACCCGTGCTGCCATGTCAAACAGTCCAGCTGACATACACATGACCACTCCGATATATGGAGCAGCTTCATGGGCACATGTCACATCCAGTCCTTCCATGCACACACAGAAAACTGGTTATAAAGCAGACATGAAGAACAGCAGGGAGGGCAGCAGAGGCAATGATTCAGAAGGAATGTGTGTTTACGTAAAGGGCTCAAAAACACAACAATGAAATATCTGAAAGTCAAAGTACAATTTCATGTGCTAGCACTTTTAAATCGCTTAACAAGTCTACAAAAAGGTGACACACTGTGTATTTGAACTGCTTACCCGAAGTTCACTCAGACTTGTGTCGGGGTCGTAGGCGCTGCCGGTGTCTGTGCTACCTCGACGTGACGAGGTACCACCCAGTGATGCCAGGGTGGCTGCTGAGAGGCCGGGGGTGGCACAGCGAGAGGATGGCTGAGGACACAAAGTGCCCCAAACCCCAGTGAGAAAAAAAAAAATGGCACAATGCAAAGCAATCTTCTGACACTTTAATCCTTTCCTATTCAAATCCACCTGAGAGCAAAACTACCTCACACTCCCAACACCATGATGCTTTTTTTGGTTACATGTTAACTTCCTAATATTACACAGAAAAATACTTTCATAGTGCTTCTTGACTGCTATGACCGATGCTTCATACAGTACCATGTAATACTGTTCACTGCTTCCACTTCCTTTTTATAGTAACTATGTGACAGATTAATCTCTTGTCTCTGGTTCTTTGCTAAGTTGTCTGTTTGTGTGTAGACAACCACAACAGTGGTTCATGCCTTGAGTTAGGTTTATTTTTAAATGCTTGAATGATTCATAGGTCAGTGTGAAGTGGATTAAGAAGACTCTTGTACAGTACTGTACACCCCCAAACACCAACAACAACTAAAAACATACAAACAGTGGCACTTACTCGACTAAAATCTGAATACTGCTTGTCACATTTTTCATCCAGCTGCAAAGATAGAAAGGAAAGTTCGTTTAATTCATATTCACGCAACAAACAACATGCAACTCGTATGGTCAAGCTTGCAGACGTTTCCTCAGCTGTAAAATCAGGCCATTTACAAGTTAATGAGTTGGGGATTAAGTGCTGCATGTTCACAAAGTCTACAGAGTTGACAGCTGAAAAAGCATATAAACAATAATTGTAGAAAACCAATTCATTACATACCCAGCACTCCATGCTGCTACCCACAGCACTCACAACCACTTCAGCTACCCACAGCACTATCAATTACAGATTAAGTTCTACAAATTAAACAAAAACCCTGTGGAATGAGTTTTAAATACCAAATGTTATTTTATTTTTTTTTTTAAATCATGCATCAGTCATTTTAATATGTCATCCATTCCCAGGCACACCAGCTTCGGCTTGGTGCAGTCACTTACAGCATCCAAATCTGGAATGCTCAAATCATCAAGGTCAGACACAATACTGCCCCTTCGGTTGGAGCGGCTGAAATAATCCGCGGCCGACTCGCTAATGTCCGAGATGTCAGAAGACTACTTGCAACACACGATAAAGAGTACAGAGGAAGAGAAACTGCATTAGAGAGGAGCAAATGGTAAAATATGAGATGGGAAAAGTACAAAAGAAAAAGTGAGGTCACTCTTCAAGTTCATGGCTATTACATTAATGATGTGCATTGAGCTGATAACTCTTACCCAGTACAATACAATCACCTCCACCCCAAAATACAGCCTTTAGAATACCAAATCATCAACCATATCAACTACATGATGTAGTTCAGGCCCATAACTACAGCTCACCCCACTGCCCCTCCTGCTTCTGCTGCCGGGTTCCTGGGACACACTGCTGACAGTGTCATCATCTGAGGAAGACTGATGAATATGCACACATATACAAACACACGCATGAGGACTCAAAGTAATGTCAAACATCTGCATGCCAAACACACACCTTGTTCAAAACAGCATCCACAGACAACCAAGTCTGTGTCTTAGAATTGGACTACATTAAACAAGGAGTGTACGCAACTTAATTTCATGCATTTAAGGATAATTAAACCAAGTTAAACCTTGATACAACTTCTTAGTCTGCATAGAACTGCAGAAGAATGAATTCACAAACTCGCCACGCAATGACTGTCAAAAATGCTTTCCTGCAATGCTGAGGGTTGGTGAGCAGGAGACTGTTAGTAGTTTTTTGTGTGTGTTCATGCATGCTGGCAGTGGGTTTAGAGTGCTCACCGCGGGGCTGCTACGAGTGGAGCTGGCTCCAGAGGAGTACCAGCTATATTCAGAGGGCTGTGATTGGGATGAGGAGGACAGAATACAGGATCAACATGAAACCACACATCGTGCTAATTCCACAACGGCAAGCTGTTGTGGGGTGACAATGCAATAACGTGTTTCTACAAACTGAAGACTTACAGCTCTTGAACTGTAGCCTGAGCCATAAAGACCAGCGTCGTCGTAAATAGAGGCCTGAGGGCACATGTGGGAGACAATGTAGGACTCAGCAAGACACGAGGAAACAAATCTATGACACACTACCTAAGTAGACTCTTTTGGGCATGCAATAAACAAATACTGGGTTTTCTTATTTCAGCCTGGTTTTACCGGTCGACATCAGAAGCTCTGGCTTCACACAAACTCCTGCCTTATCTAACTGAAGTATAAATCTCTGCCCACAGATAAGTGCTCAGAGTCCAAGAGCTAAATATAAGCAGACCCGACCACACAGGGCATCCTATCTCGTGTATGTGGCTGTGAGAGGGGGAAGGTCTACTCCTGAAGGCAACTAGAAGCATGCAGAGAGATGTTGGCCACTCTGAACAGAAACTGACCATGCTGTAGCTGCGAGACAGACCCGTGCCAGAGGTGGAGGTGGTGGTGGTAGAGGAAGTGGTGACCTGATGAAGAGGAAAGGAGCAGGGAAATGTCACCTTAAGAGGACAGAGGGAAACTACTGTAGGAAAGTGAAGCAGTGAGAGCATAAAGGGAAGCAGCGAGTAAAAACAGGATGAAGGTTTTTGCTGAACCCAACACATTTAGGACTGACAGTGTAATAAGAGGTGAAGTGAGGTGAGCGTATTTTAATAAAACCACTGTCAGAGTAATTTACATGTATTCAAATGATTTTATGAACTGTTGGTATAAAATGTTGGCATGTTTGTCTCTACTTCGATCATTATGACACAAACAGTACCCCTTATTGCAAATATGAGACAACAATGCCAACTAAAAGTTGGACAGCAAAGACAGGAGGACCAACCCGTGGCTGATAGGTAGAGGTGGAGAGCAGAGGTGGTGCTTTGGTCTTCGTTAGGCTGGTGTAGTTCCTTTGATCATGGTACAATCCAGTCTGGAAAGGGTACAACCACCAACACAAATTTTTATCCTCAAGCACCGAACTGGTGTCCATTTCATTAACACCTCCTGATCTATGTGCCACTTCACAAAGCGATGAGTCAAGGGTAAAGTCAAATCAGCAATAAAACACCACTGCAAACCACCATCATCAGTCTACACTACCTACATGCTCGAGATCACAGCCGAGACAACAATAAAGGAGTGCACTGACCAGAAGGTCTTTCTTTGAGGACTTGGATGAAGACTTTTTATTGCCATGGAGATCATTGTACACAGAACTCTGTTCAACCCAGAAGAATGTAAAACAGCTACAATGAGACATAAGAACTTGAAGTAAAACATGAGTGATAAAAAAATGTTTAACACACAGTTTCATACAGTGGAGCGGGAACTCTTAATCGCAGAGCTACTGGAGACACCATCAGACTGAGGAGAGACCAGGAGCCGTAAGAATTATGAGCAGATGAAAATAAATAACCAGGATGCTGTTAGGTCACCTTCTACACATGCATGCACGCATATGTAGGTACTATAGACAAAAAAGCTTTAGGCAGTGCTGTACTGTATATGCTGCTGTTCTTACATGATTGTTTAGACTTTGTCTGCCAACTCATCTTATACAATCAGGAACTGAGCAACCAAACGTGGTGCACACGCCCCCATGCAGGCTTCTTATCTGTTTCTGGTATTACGTTGTCATCATGCTACTTAGCAACCGCCTAACAATGAAATGACTCGTTTTAAGAGTTTATGTGCTGATAACACCTCGTAAAAGCATTGTTTAATTTTTATTTCATGACAACTTTATCCAATATATATCCAGAAAACTTCAATTATGCACAACACATTACAGTACCACAAGGCTGTCTGGCAACCACTTAGCAGTGAGATAAAATGGCCTGTTTTTGTCCTTATGCACCTATAATTTTAAATCAGCCCATTAAAAGACACCAGGTGTTCCTATCAGTTAATCAGAATCACAAAGCCAGGCATTCAGAACATATAAAAAGGTGCAAACTTCCTGAGAAAGACATTAGTTAAAATTAGTAGATGAGCAATTGTAACAAGAAAAAGTAGCCACTTTAAAACAGTTGCCATCTATTAAGTTCTTAATTAGTTAGATCTTCTTGGCAAAATGAGGTTAGGTGAATCTACACATTTAGCCTTCTTAACACTCTCACACACATGCACACAGAACAAACCAAAACATCTTTTCTACGGGAACTGGATCGACTCTTAGACCCCAAGTCACGTATTCCCGATGATGAAGACTTAAAATAAAAAAAATAAAAAAAGAGGAAAAACCATTAGCAGGGAATTTCTCAAAGAAAAGTGAACCAACAGTCAGTACTCCCAAAATAAAAGTATTTCACATAGAAACCTAACAGCAGTAGCTGCTGCTGCTTTTCCCTCAAGAACAATGCTTTCACACATCAGTGTGCCCCTATGAGTGTACAGTCTCAATCAAACTGGCAGGGGTGTATTATGTACGCACCCTGTAGCTGCGGACTGACATGACATCATCATCCAGCCCCTGTTAATGTGGAAACAGAGTCAGAGTAGAAAAGCAGATAGACACACATGGGTGATGAGAGATTAACTGTAGGATTAAAGGGGAAAGAAGAAAAGGAAATAGAGGGAGACAAAGAGGAAGTGTGTAGGGGAGATACAGACCCGGTGATGACGGCTGCTGGCTCTGCTAATACCAGAGGCTCTGGCCTTTTCTGTGTCAGCCTAGATTCAGGAAGGAAAGTTGGTAAGAAATACAGAGTGAAAGCAGGGGTCACTGGAACACTCAGTGCAAAGCCCAAGCCATTCAAAATAACCTCTGTGTGTTTATCACCAAACGGATGTCATAAACATTTGCAAATGTTAGCCTTTTTAAAGCAAAACCGCAGGATTAATGATAAACAAGAGCAGCTAATATATTACACACTTCTGTCTCATTAAACAGCACACTGAAAACCTCTGTTCTGCATCAATACGCCAAACACACAGATTAATTTCATGCAGAAGTGCTTCATAAACATTTAGGACACTATAATTTTTTAAGTAGCTGGAGGCAGGAGGAGCATAGCTAAATGTTCAAACCACCTCACCACCACCCTAAATAAAGTCAAAGGCCAAAGCCTGCTCTCCAAATACACACGGTCACAGATTACGGTGTCTCCAAAGCAAATACACTGAGGCATATTTCCACAGTGAGGTACATAGATCTCAGTCAAGTGTAGCTAAATGGTCAGGGTTGACTGAGGTTCAATCCCACACAACAGGCTGTGTTAGTGGAAATGGAAGCAACGACAGCGCCTCACTCGCCTACCATCCACTGGTGGATCTGGCCCCATTTTCTGTTGCTACTGCTGGAGGAGTGGTAAGAAAGCTGGGCAGAGGGAGGAAATGCCAGGAAAAACATACAATCATATTTCACTGAAAACTGCTGAAACACAAAAACTGGGTGACATTTAAACCAGGAATAGAAGAGGGTTGTTCTTGCTGATTTGTGGACATGCAGCACTTTCATTTTTTCTTTCCGTGGGTATATTTCTGTCTGAACTGTTACGTTAAACCTTTCTTTCATGTTATAAAACCAACAGCTCCTCTGCAAGAGCTGCTACAGATGCAGATGAGCACCTTGCAAACAGGGGTACAATTAAATTAAAATATAAAACACAAAAAAACCTAAAAAAACAGACCAATTCCCATACAGTGGATCTGTGTGGACAGAGAGTGGGGCAGTAAACCAGCGCCACTGATGGACTGAATTATGGTCACAGAATACATTTGCCTATCAGGTACACTTTGCTCTACATACCTCTTTCTGTTGCCGTTCAAGTTCCCTCATTCGAATGTCCCTTGCCTCTGCCCGAGCTGCCCTCTTTGCTGCCAGCCTCGCCTCTGCCTGTGAAACACAACATGAACACACCTGTCAGCCACAAATGGAAACTCAAAAGATATAAGAAGAGACAGGAGAACACTGCAATATAAAAAAATAAACACACTACAATTTACATTTGGATATTTAACACATGTGTTTCCTGTGAAAGAGGAGACACTCTGGCAGACAGCGGTTTTCATTTCTTCACTCTTGTATGCTGCACTGCTTAATTTACACAGCATTTGGGAGTCTCGGAGGTAAAACATTGTGACAACTCAACAAAAACAATCCAGGTTATGCAGTTACCATGCTGACAGACTATATGGCCAAATGTATTCACTTGCCCAAATCACTGAATTCAGCTCTTCCAGTCACTTCCATGGCCACAGGTGTATAAACCAAGCACAGAGGCATGAATCTATAAATATTTATGAAAGAATGGGTCGCTCTCAGGAGCTCAGTGAATCCCTGCGTGGTACCGTGATAGGATGCTAGCTGTGCAACAAGTCCAGTCGTGAATTTCCTCAATACTAAATATTCCACAGTCAACTGTTAGTGGGATTACAAAAGAAAAGTGGAAGCGATTGGGAGCAACAGCAACTCAGCCACAATGTGAGTGAAGGCAGATGAGCAAATACCTTTAACAATACTGACCAATTAGTGCCGGCAAAACACAAAAGGTAAATTTGTGTTATTTTAGAAACACACTTTTTAACTCAAATGTGTTCTGTAAATACCTTATTCTTAAAAAAAGAAGACAAAAGGTTCTCTATGAAACTATTCATACCTCGACCATAACAACATTGATATAGATTGATTTGTTTTTCTTTGTCATTACTGAACTAAAAAGCCCGTCTTGTTACAGCATGGAAACTGTACAGAGCCCACAGTACATGTAGGAACCGTGCTGACCAGCTCTGAACATTTGGGATGCCTCATCCCCACCAACATGTGCAAACCATCAGCTACAGGAGGGCTAATTTAAAGCTCTCAC
>VOQJ01030561.1:0-10149 GCA_015052665.1 Apistogramma diplotaenia
GACAGGGACTAGAAAGAGAGCCCATTTCTCTTCATTGGCTCCCTGTTAAATCTAGAATAGAATTTAAAAATTTTCCCCTCACATACAAGGTCTTGAATAATCAGGCCCCATCTTATCTTAAAGACCTCATAGTACCATATTACCCCAGTAGAGCACTTCGCTCTCAGACTGCTGGCTTACTTGCGGTTGCTAGGATATTAAGAGTAGAATGGGAGGCAGAGACTTCAGCTTTCAGGCCAGTCTTCTGTGGAACCAGCTCCCAGTTTGGATTCGGGAGACAGACACCCTCTCTGATTTTAAGATTAGGCTTAAAACGTTCCTTTTTGATAAAGCTTAGTTAGGGCTGGATCAGGTGACCCTCCCTTAGTTATGCTGCTATAGGCCTAGCCTGCTGGGGGGTTCCCATGATGCAAGGTGTGTTTCTTTTCATTCACCTCTTTTTACTCTGTCTGTACTCTATTGTGCATTTATTCACTACTTATAATCCCTCTCTCTCTTCCACAGTATGTCTTTTGCCCTATCTCTCTCTCCTCAGCAGATGACTGCCCCTCCCTGAGCCTGGTTCTGCTGGAGGTTTCTTCCTGTTAAAAGGGAGTTTTTCCTTCCCACTGTTGGCAAGTCCTTGCTCATAGGGGATCGTTTTGACTATTGGGTTTACTCTGTAAGTATTGTAGGGTCTTTACCTTACAATAAAAAGCACCTTGAGGCGACTTGTTTGTTGTGATTTGGTGCTGTATAATTAAAATTGAATTGAATATAATTGGAAATGGATTGTTCACCCATCTGTATACATTTCATTTTTTTAACGGCTTATTATCAAGACATTAATTCAATAGAAAAAATGAGCAAAAGTTTGAGCTCCATTTTAACAGCTTCTTTTCAAGAGCTGTGCGTTGCTTTGTCACGGTTGCTAGGCAACAGGATTTACACTGAAGTACGGGCAGGTGACGTACATATGAAGGCTAGATTCAAATTCACAGCTGCTCACGTTTGGCCTCTGTGTGTGCTGAGAGAATTCGATCATTTCTGGGTCAAAATACAATAAATTCACCACAAAATGAGAAATCAATTTTCCACGCCAGCATTTTAAAAATGCATTATTAAAATTTTAAGCACTTAAATAAAATCAAATAGCGGTTCGGTTTTATTTGTGGGAAATGGCTCATTTTTCATATTTTGGTTTCCAATTTTGAAACAAAAATCAGGGAACGAATCATTTCCAGATTTCCTAAATGAAAATCCGTTGGCCGCGAAACACACGGATCTGTGAGGCCAGACAGCAGTTTCTGATGAAAACATGTCACATTGAAAAGAGAAGCGATGTAAGGTGGACAGCAAAAATAGAAAATTTAATGACAGCTGGATGACTAAGTATGCACATATAAAAAAATGCTTTCTATTACGGTCATTTGACTGGGATTGAAATAAAATCACTGAAAATGTAGTAGTCCTTTGTCTTAATTGTAGATTCAATAGGAGTAAGAGTCCCAAGAAATGTGTGGTTCACTGGCAAATAGACTCATGACAATTTGGCCCATAGAAAAATGCAGTTGTATACCCCTGCTCTATGCCATTACTTACACCTACTGACAGCCAGCAACAACTCCCCCAAGCAGTCAGAGACTACACATTTTCCTCAACTGGCCTCTAGTCCTGTGTGACTCGGCTTAAGGCAAAAAGTCTGTTACATTACTCAGGAGAAGTCTAAATAATTTCATGACATTTTAGATACATTAGATACACAAAACTGTGTTTTGTGCCTGAGTAAATTAAAGTATTTATCACATCACTGGTGACTTACTTTTGGGGGAAATCCAAGACGAAGAATCTTTGGAAATACAAACTTTTTCAACCAAATCATGATATTTTACTAAAAGGAACAAGATCTTTAAAAAAGTAAATAGGTAAGATTTTGAAATAATTAATTTCACAAAGAAAAAATTTTGATTTCACATTGGGCTTAAGCCCCACTCTAGTGTGTGAAAGTTCTGTATTTGGGCCATTTATCCACCGTGGCCTTTACTGGTTGTATTTTTCTTTATGACTTCTAGGAAAACAATCTTCTACCACTACCTGATATACTTCACTCATTGAAATACTTTGAAATTCAAAATGTTTCATTTTCATGTAGAAAATCAAGGTTAACAAAGTTACCATATTTGGTTCCTTGCCCCGAAGTGGTAAAAAACATTTCCAATAAGTGCATATGTGAAAATACAAGAAAAACACATATGTGGTGAAAGAAACATGTATTTTAAAAATGATGCTTTAATGTTCTAGAGCATTACACCAATTAAAACATTACATTTGGAATATTACAACGATTCATTAAAACTTCACTTTAAGAGTGTTATTAAAAGATCATAGAACATTAGAACGTACGCATTCTAACTTCATTTTAAAAACAAAATTAGGCCATTTCTTCATGGTACCTAACAAAACAGTTCCGGCCACTTTTCATGCAGAGGTGGACCTTGCAGACCCTGCATACCACATTTGACCTGAGAATGTTGCCTTTCCTGCTACAGTACTTGCAGGTCTGGCGTTTGGCATATATTGGGGCATGAAAGAGTGACAGATCAAATCGCACAGCATCATTTGGGATGTGACTGCGATGTCCCCGAATAGGTTTGGGGATATCTGGAATGGTGATCAAGCTGTCAACGGATGAAGAGAAGCTTCTTCTGGAACTAGAAGTGGCTGACCTCTGGTTAATGGCACCCCTGAACACCTGGATCCTAAAGGTCTTTCAAGCACTGGGCATTCACTCCAAGGGCCTTGCAGTCTCGCCTGTACACAACCCACGCATTTGTGAGACTAACATCAATGATGTATGCGAACAGTCGCAGGTACCACCTCTTGGACTTCATGGGGGTGCGGTAGAGGTGTACCAGCATGTTACTCTTTTCAGTGCCCCCCACGTTGGCTGATGACAGCAGGGCAGCTCACAGGGACCTTTGTCTTGGTCTCACTGCAGTACCTGATGACTGAGGACATTGGCTCCACCCCCATGTCTGTTGATAGCAGAGTAACTATTTTGTTGTCCTTCCACCTGACAGCCAGTATTCCATCATCACTGGTGACGTAGTCACATGTACCACGAGGGACAGCCTTTTTCTCCATCTTCTTGCTGGACATGAGTGGAGACTTTCTGATACAGTTGTCCCTGGCTGTTCCCGTGTACCTGCACTTCTGATCTCGGAGGTACCGCACCAGCTCCAGGCTGGTGAAAAAGTTATCAGCAAAGATGGTTGTCGTGGTGGGTGAGGACATGGTACTGGCCAGTACAGAGACAATCTGGCTAGTGCATTTCAAGGCTTTTTGTTCAGGTGTCAGGAGAACATCATGGGCCTCCAGGGTACCCTTGCCCTGGTACAGCACCATGTCATGGATGAAGACATCCTCAGAGGCCCTGGCAAACAGCTTAAACCCCAACTTATCTCAGTTGTTTTTGACATAGTGTTTCAGGTTGCCAGCTGTCTTCCCTTTGTAGGCAACCATCCCTTCATCAACAGACTGTTTGGGGGTCTGTGGCTCACGCCTGAAGACAAAAGTGACGAAGCTGAACAGTGGCCGAACTTTGAAGAAGCGATCACTGGTGCTAGTCATCTTAGTATTGTCGTTGAAGTGTATAACCCTTTTCAGCAGCCTGAACCTCTTTGATGACATCAGGTCGGCAACTTGAGGGACCCTGGTCTCCCTGGCCCAGTAATCGTCGACAGATGGGAGTTCAACAACACCCATATAGATTAGGATGGCCAGAAAGATAATTATTTCTTTCTCATTGGTCGTGAAAGTGGTATTGATGCCCTTCTGAGCGGCATATAAATTGGTCTGGTATGTGATGCGCCTGATGACTTGGACATTAAAGTACTTTGTAAAGTACTGAAAAGGTGTTTGAATGTAGTCAGGAGGAGAGTGCTGGTATTTAGGAAGAGCTGTGTTGTTCAGGTCAACTTTGTGCCACATGGTTGGCCTGGCTGCTCTCTTGCTGGGCCTTGTGGTTTGTGGTGCTGGCTGCTCGTTTTCATCATCACTGCCCTCACTGAGAGTGTCACTGTCACTATCCTGGAGCAGCTCCACTGCAGGCTGGATTCGTTTCCTCTTGGCAGAGGGGGTGTTGTTGCTTGGCCCTGAAATATCCTGGTTGTGGGGTGGTGGAACAAAGTCAGGCTCTGCCACTTCATCACCTTCCTCCTCTTCCTCACCACCACTGATGGCAGGGTCAGCTGGCACAATAACAGTCTCTGTTCTCTTGCCATAAAACGTCCGAGCAGACATTTTCTAAAAATTAACACACATCCAGTAAACAAACTGTTATAAGTTCAAAAACTGACAAAAAAACCCTAAAAAAAACTCATTCACAATTCATAGCTTCAAAATATCTAGAACTGGGTTAAAATTCTCTCTGAATTAGTGTCATAAAATAGTGTTATAAATAACTGTCAATAGTAAAGCTGTAAAATTGTACTGCCCTATTTGTAAATAAAATTCTATAAATATGAGGCTCAGAAAAGGTCATAGATGCAGTGGGCATATGTTCAAAAATGGTACCAAATGAACTTGTTTGAACTAGTTTTTAAGTGAACATGGTGTTTGATCAAATAAGGTGCCCACATTTTTCATGCCACAAATTCACTCATTTCACTACTTTGTCCACAAACAACACTCACGTCATCATAACCAACAATAAAATATGCGAGTTTCAGCAACTTACCATGGTTAGTTTTGATGTTGTGAACGTAAGTGTACAGTGAGCCGAGACGAAATAGCATCTTTTTTTCAGTGAAAACAGGAAATTGGATGTGTTCCAGGTTTTGGCTGACTGCTCAAATACCACAATGACTTGTGTAATGTAGGGTGATCTCTTGGGTGACTGGCTGGGTGGAGACCACCTGATCCTTAAACTCACTGAGGCACAGACGTCATATATAAATTGTGTGGAAATTACCAAATATAAGTCAGTAACTTCTTAAGAATAAGTACTGATTTAAAAATTCTGTTCTGTAAATATTATCCACCCTTAACTTGGATACTTGCTTCTTTTATCCAGCTATTAAACAAACAGAAATGTGACCGACTGCGGAACACTACAGAGCACATTTGATCAGCGGTCCTCATGTTGCTCAGATTTTCCTGTCATGTAAATATTTCTGAACAACCAAACTCTCTTTTGCATGAACTTTCATGTGTCTTTTCAGATTTTCTGATCGTGTGAAGTTTTTCCCACATTCGTCACAGCCAAATGGTTTCTCAACTTCTTACGGAGTCGTATGTGTCTCTTTAGATTTCCTCCTCGCTTGAATCCTTTGCCACAAATGCCAGAGCGCTATGATTTTTCTCCTGTATTAACTACGTTGTGTATTTTCAGACTTCTATGATCAGTAAATATCTTACCCCACACACTTTTCTCCTGTGTGAATTTTCATTTGTTTATTGACAGTAGACAGATGTCTACATTTTTTTGTGCAAATCTTACAGCAGAGCGGGTTCTCTCCTGTGTGAGACTTAAAATGCATCTTTTGCTTTAATGTTTACAGCAGCCGCCACAACTGAATGGTTTCTCTGCTGTGCGGACACTAGGATGTCTCTTTAAATCCACTAAATGTGAAAAGATTTTGCTACAAACACCTACTACAATGGTGCCAAAAGCACTTACCACAAAGATCACACCCAACTGGTTTTTCTCCTGCATGGACTATTGAGATTAGACCGATTCCCAAATGTGTTATATGGTCTTTTAGGTTAAATCTCTGACCACAAATATGACAGCCGAATGGTTTCTCTAACATGTGGCGTTTCATGTGTCGAGTAAGATTAGATTGATGTCCACATGTTTTTCACAAATGCTGCAACTAAATGACTTCTCTCCTGTATGGACTCTCGTGTGTCTGTCAAGACTGTACTGCTGTCCAAAAGTCGCTTCACAAATCCATCTATCCATCCATTCTCTACCGCTTGTCCCGTTCGGGGTTGCGGGGGGGCTGGAGCCTATCCCAGCTGACATAGGGCTAGAGGCAGGGTACACCCTGTACAGGTCGCCAGCCTGTCGCAGGGCCAATACAGACAGACAACCATTCATGGGCAATTTAGAGTGACCAATTAACCTAACCCCAGTAAGTGCATGTCTTTGGACTGTGGGAGGAAACCAGAGTACCTGGAGGAAACCCACGCAGACACAGGGAGAACACGGAGGGAGGCCTGGGCCAAGGTGGAATCGAACCCAGGCCCTCCAGATGTCATTCTCTATGAGGCAGCTGTGCAAACCACCACACCACTGTGCCGCCTATTGCTTCACAGATCCTACAGCTAAATGGTTTCCCTGCTGTGTGGACGCTTATGTGCATCTTCAGCCTTGTATTTTGGTTAAATCTCTGCCCACAAACATCTCTTATGTGTGGCGTGTCCTCCGTGAATCTACATTTTCTTCACTGTATGGCATTTCTTAGTAACCAAGCTGGATCTGGAAGATGACTTGTCATGTCTTTGAAGAGACCGCTTATGGAGAAATTGTTTACAGAACTCGGAGCAGCTAAAGGATTTCCAGAAAGGGTTACATTCCCCCTGACTATGCCTGACTCACGTTCCCTGCTCACCTTCCAAATATCATCACTGTCTTTGGTTTTAGGTCCACAATCTGATACAGGCTCCTTCCAGTCATCATCATCATTACTCACTTCAGTCTCAGAAGAGTCTGAAGCCTTTACATCAGTTTTTGGTTGTAAATAAATATGTGTATGAAGGCTCCCCTCTGATTCTGGTCTTCCACAGTCCTCTTCATCAGGTTCTGTTTTTACCTGTTTAGCTGGGCTGCTGGTCAGAGGCTCCATCTCGCTGTTGTCTTCAGTTTGGCTTTGATGAAGCTGCAAAGACTGAGATTTCTCTTTATCATCATCTTCACTTTTCACAGTAACAATAGTGAATGGGAATGTGGTGACATCAGTCACCTTCAATCCATTATGCTGCTCTCCCTCCTGATTGGTCCAGAGTTCCTCCTGTTCTTCTTTTATCTGGAGGGACTCTCGGTCCTGCTGGTCCAGACTGAGGCTCCATTCAGGGGGATCCTCTTTCATCACCAACAGCTGCTGGACTTCTGCAGGAAACACCCGAACACACACAGACATAATATGCAAGTGTAACTGTAAATGTGATTTCCAAGTTTACAAATGAAATTATAGCCCTACACGTCTTAAGATACTTGTACCGGGAAGAGTGGGGAATATTAATAATAAACCACATCAACAATATGTTCGTAAAGTACGAGTGCAGTATGTATGAAAGATGATTACATTTATCAACCAGGAGGTGCTGAAAACACTGATCGAGGTGGATGACAAACTATCAAAATAAGTGTATAAGGGGTGGAAGCTGAGCAGTTGCAGGGACTAACTATCAGAGAGAGCTCACCGGTTTTACTCATCATGACATGTTTCTTGTTTAGCACCTTGGTAATGAGACCCCTTTTTATAAGTTGGGAATGAACCAGCTCATATTCATTTGCACTAAGTGGCAGTATTGCTTTCTAATTACTGATCAATTTCAATACTTTTTCCCTGTGTCATTTCTCATTATTACACAACTTAATTTATAGACAGCTGTGGTTTCATTTCTGTGGGTAATGTGTGGATTGGATGGGCCGTTACCATCATCTGGTGAGAATTTCAAGTCAATAGCAACTTTAGAAATATACGTACTTAGAAAACTGGTGACGTGTTCATACTTATTTTACCCACTGTATTTATGCAACTGTAAGTGGACTAGTGGTTTTTAGTTAGTTTTGTCACATTTAATTTAAACCATTTAAAATAGATGATTTACCTAAACACATAAATAAACTAGACTTCTAGCCAGCGGTTGATCGGCCGGTGAGGATGAGGATTGCTGAGGATTTCACCGGCTCAGCGGTTAGTATTAGCTTGCTAATTAGCGTTAGCATGCTAATGCTAACACCCCGCGTGCTGAAAATTTTTTCTGGCTAGAAGCCTGTAAACTGAGGCACTCGTCAGTTGAGGCTGAGCGGCATGTCCATACTGGTTCAAATAGATTTAGTTCAAATCAATTCAGTTTTATTTTCCTAGTATCACATACACACAAGGAAAATCCACATTTCTAAAGTGGATGCAGGAACAAGAAAAATGTAGTATGAAATAAAGGGATGTCTGCACACCATACAGATCCAAAAATAACTATAATTTAATACTTAATTCCAGCAAACCTTCATCTGGCAAAGTAGGTAACGTTTCGGACCGATGTGGTCCTTCATCAGACTTGTCACACAAAACATGTGTCACTATGTAGCCACTCCTACAGTGGGCGGTCCTGTTACATATGCAAACGTACATCTTAAAAAAAAAAGTCAACATTATAAGAACAATATGATATCAAAACTCTATACAATTCACTATATCAAAATATCTTCAAATAAATATATATCCAAAGTGATTCACACAATGCCTCCATATTGTCATAAATATTATAATATATATGTTAAGGGAGCAGTGTGCCATCGAAATAATTTACACAAAATACAATCTTACTTTCACAATGCACCTCTACTATAATAAAATAATTTCAGGGAGCCGTTGAATTAAACCACCAAATGTACGTCTATAAAAAGGGACGTAAATCAAAATCTTCGTTAAGTCCATGCGGGGAAACAGTCTTAAGTGTGTACATCCAAAATGCCTCCTTTTTAAGCAACAAGGAATTAACATCTCCCCCTTAAGTATTAAACTATACTTTATTTTGGAGCTGTATGGTGTGCAGACATCCCTTTTTTCATATTGGTATCACATATAGAAAAAAAGCTTCACAGGCATAAAAACATTAAGAAACAAAGCCACTTGCATATTAAAAACACACATTTAAACAAACAAGCAGCCCCTTAGAAATACAAACACATTCATGCACACAAACATACAAGTAACACATTAGTAAAAATAAACCATTCATAAAATTTTATTATAATTCTATTTTGTACTACTTTTTCCATGTTACATATCAGCTTCCAACCACCATTATAGCCAGTTACCAGATCAGATATGTAGGGCTGCAACGATTCATCGATGTAATCATAGGCGTCTACTACAAAAATCTGTGTGAAATTTTGAAGTCGATGCATCACATTAAACCACACGCGTGATTCAGTAACACCACAGGAAGATGTGGGGGCTGTCAGCTCAGTCTATTTTCGCATCTGTGCATTTTGGCCATCTTCTTTTTGTGTAATAATAATAATAATAATAATAATACATTAAATTTATAAAGCACTTTAACAAAAGTTAGAAATAACTTTTAACCTTTTTAACCATAAAATTTTATTCTATGTAATAAAATGTGGATCTATAATTTTAGTAAACAGTTTCATTGCTAAAAGAAGCAGATCAGTGTCTACTGCAGTGACTTAATTTGTAAACTTTGTTAATTTTTTGTTAAAAATTGTCAATAATATTGAAAAAATATAAGATTCATAAACCTGCAGATGTTATATCTGCATGTCAGGATCTGGTTATTGTAGACATTTATAATCACAGTAGCAGCATTGCAAACATTGGTAGCTGGAAGCACTCGTTAGAAATACAGACGCTGGTTTGGTGCTGCACCCTGAGTATTTAACATTGATAATTATCAGAGAAAGTTGTGTTATTTTTGGTTTCCCAATATATATAAGTGCATGTGTGAATGTGATCCATTAATTTCAAGAACTTTGTAGAAAGGCTCTTTAATATTCCAATATGGAGGATGCATTGATGCTAGTGGTGCTCCGATCGATCGGCCACCGATCAAAATCGGCCGATTTTCGTGAAAAAGTATGTGATCGGAATTTCTGATAAATGCCTTCCATTGCTGATCACCCCGCCGATCCCCCGCAGTGGGAAGAAATTGCGCAGGCGCGTAGAGGGAGCAGATCATAAACAAACATGTCTGCCGTCTGGACGTTTTTCACCGTCTGAGAGTGATGCCAAGTTTGCAAACTGCAAGACGTGCAACGAAAAAATACCTCGTGGAGGAAGTACGGCAAAATCCTTCAACACAACAAACTTAATACGGCATTTAAAGAACAAGCACTTGGCGGAATATGGTGAGTTCTTTTTCTAACTCCGCTCGGTGTTTCACTATGGGAATCGCCTTGGTGTGACCAACTACGGA
>VOQJ01030563.1:0-17296 GCA_015052665.1 Apistogramma diplotaenia
GACCTCTGTGCACTATAAAGCTCAGCATCCACTCACCCCACCCTGTGATTTTACAGTATGTAGCCTCCCACTTTGTGGCTGAGTTTCTTCAAAATCACTTCTACTTTGTTATAATACCACTAACATTTGACTGTGGAATATTTAGTAGGTGGCATGGTATGGTGGTAAGCACTGTAGCCTGACAACAAGAAGGTTCTGCTTCAAATCCATTTCCATGTTCTCCCCATGTTTGTGTGGGTTTTCTCCAGATACTCCAGTTTCCTCCCACAGTCAAAAGATAATCTGGTAAAAACATGGCTGCTTGAAAGTTTGGTTTGATACTTTTCTTACTCAATCAGAAGTTACATACGCTGTTATCTACGCACTTTTTCTCTATTCTGATTGGCACTGACTTCTTCATCTACTCTACCTCAATCAATGGCCAAAGAAAATGAATGGTAAATGGACTTGTTGTTATATAGCACTTTTCTACACTACACGAGCACTCAGTGTTTTATACAGAATGTCTCATCCACTCATTCACATACAATCATACAAGCTTTCTATGTAACATTCTCACACATTCACATTCCGATGAACCCATCAGGAGCAACTCGGGATTCAGTACATTGCCCAAGGATACTTTGGCATGCAGACTGGAGCAGCTAGGGATTGAACCACCAACCTTTTGATTAGTAGATGACTTGCTCTACCTATTACTTTATTGCTGTCGACTTGTATATTTGTCCAGATAAAGGACAAATATTCTCAGTCTTTCTTCTTTAAGTACACATACTTCACAGGTGTTCCACTGGAGTTTGTTTCCCCAAAACCAAATGTTGCAGTGGCATCCCAAAAACTTAACAATTAGCTGCATCTGGATACATTTACTTGTCATTTTGTTAATTAGAATCTTTGATCCTGTTTCTGTTACCCTTTTTCTCTGTTTGATTTGACTGGCTCATTTTCGAGACATTCCAGTACTGTCAGTCACCAAAAACCCAAACACCTAGTTCCATGTTTTCCTAGGCTATTTTTCCCTTCCATGTCAAGAAATCTCTAGAACTACAATCCTTCACCACAGAGATGTTCTCAGTTTCATATATCATCCCTTACATACATCTGAGAATGCTACAACATAAGCTCTGACTGTGAGGGCAGCAGGTCTGGAACAGATGGACGCTCATATGAACAAGTTGCCACGATCCAAACACTTCAAACGCTCCTCCTTTCTGCCTGCGTGGCTACACCACACAAAATGCTATAGCGTCCATATTGAGCAATATAATGAAAACATTACATTAGGTGAGAGATGCTGCGCTGGGAGCAAGGGCTGACAGATGGATGGCAGTGGGAACATGTTGCAGCACCCCAGACCTGCTACCACCCTGGCAGAACATAGTGACAAGCAGGTTAGCACGACCGGCGAGCTAACACTGCCTACACTAACACAGCTGCTTGCAGTCGACTCCTGCTTGCACTGGTTAGGCTTTATATACACACATGTTATCATACCATATAGCTTTGTTAGCTCCAGTGTTCACCATGCAGCTTGTAAACAGCACAGCCTGCAACAGCTTGTACCAGCCCAGCCAGTGTTCACCACAGTCTGCCTCGCTGCCATCCTACAGCTCTGTAGCAGGACCAGTGAGTTAACAGCTTGTACCAGGCCAGCAAGCGTCCCCGCTCACAGCTTGTGTTGCTAGCGAAGCCCCCCCACCCCCCAACCTCGCTTTACAGTAGTAGCAAGCAGGACTATGGGGAGTCAACAGATCACCCCACAACAGCTTGTAACCGCTGCGTTCACTGCTGAGGTGCTAAAACCAAAGGCAAGGCTACACAACAACATTAACACCGCATCAAGTCAGCAGTGGTATCTCATTCGTGGTGGATAAAATGTCTGACAGGGTGGTATTAGCAGCAAAAACGATGCTTATTTGATCTATATCTCCATATGTGAGGAATAATGACAGATGCTGCCATGCTGGGCCATAACCTGAAGATTCTGTAACGTCTGATTTAAAACAGAAATATGTTCAAATGCAGAGACTGAATAATTTAGCAATATCCAATATGTACAATCTTTTTTTGGCCTCAACCTTTGATAGGATGATGAGCAACTCCGGAATTCCCTCTGTTGCCATCCATGATTGTCCCTAAGCATGTAGTGCACTTGCATTCTTGCAGTACAACAGCTTTTAAACACATCCTATTAAGGGTTGAACACAACATAACACTCATATTGGAACTGTAAAGAATCTGCTGAGAGTGTATGACTGCATTTTTTCTGGATGTGTTTCATAAAACCTTAAGACTCCACCAGACAAATCAGTGTTTTTTGATAGAGTCCTCTGTGCTGATCTGGTGCTAATGTGGTTGAGAGAAATTCATATTCAGTGATTCTAAACCTCATGGCTTACATCAAGTTTAAACACTTACTGCCAGAGCAGGAAGCATTTACTTTTAGTACTGAGGTGAAAAGCAAAGCTATGAGGATTATGGTCGTAGATAGGAACGCTCAAGGTTTCCACATGACCCTAAGGGCCGGATCACACTAGCAAAAAAGTGGGGCAATGTCTGTGCCAAAATCTTGAGTTACTCTTCATTTCATTATATTTTGTTGGAAAATGGAAAATAGGTGCAGAGATTTATTGAAATGTGCAAATACACATGGATACACATGGTTCGTACAACTGCAGCAAGTTTGAAAGTCAATAATTGAAGTGACCACCTTAATCCTTCAGCACAGTCTGAACTCTCTGAGGCAGCTTTCTTCTTATTTCTTTAAGCAGTCTTCAGGAACAGTTCTCCAGGCTTCTTGAAGGTCATTCACAGCTCTTCTTTGGATGATCACATGGTGCACACTGCTTCAGTAATGTTGAGCACTGTGCTCTGGTGAGGCCAATCCACGACTGAAAGTGCTCCGTTTTTGTGTTTCTATAACCAGATATGTTGCCAGATAGGCAGTGTGTTTGGGATCAATGTCATGCTGAAAAAGGAAGCCGCTGTCAATCAGATGCTTTCCAGACAGCACTGTATGGTGGAACACAGTAGCACTCAATATGCCATGTACAGGTCACCAGCCTGTCGCAGGGCTCCAAACATTTCAAAGAGGAATTCATCCCTCCATCAGACCTTTTGTCACTGCTTTTCACTCTAGTTCTTGTGTACTTTGGCAAACCTCAGCCTTTTCTCCATTTTCCTTCCTTAAAAATGACTCCTTGATAGCCACCCATCCACCGAGATCATTCTACATGAGGCTTCAGCAAACAATGGATGTATTCCTGTTTCTTAAGGACATGACTTACACTTTTCAGCTGCTGTAGACAGGTTTTCCAGGCTGCTGCATCTTTTTTGTCCTTTGCTTGTCCATTTTCCTCAAATTTTTTAAGGACACATTGCACAGCATGCCAAAATATGCCAGGTTGTCAGCTTTGGGGGTTGCTTTGTTGGTGCAAAAATATTATTTTACGCCTATCAAACAGTGTTATCTTTGTCATGTTAAGAAATAGGAACAAATTATTTGCTTTTGGAACAGGCTGTTAGTAACAAAGTGCCCAAAGTTGTTTGCTATGTGTAAGACACAATACTGGCTCCAGGCACAAGACCTGGACTGAAAATGCATGAAAAACTAGCCAATGTCTAAAGAAAAAATTTAAAAGTGCTTCAGAAAGCCTGGAGGACTATTGCTATTGCTCAAGACCACTTCAAACAGAGCACCACTGAGCAGGTGCCAATGCTCAGCTGTTTTGGATGGAGCAGCCAAGCTAAAAATGACAAGAAAGTCTGACTTTTTGGAAGCACCATATAAAGAAATGACTCAGTGGGGGGGACTCAAAACTTTTGCACAGTACAGTACATATGTACAGGGTCTTGTTAGTCCTAGTTTGTCTACCAAAAGTACGATCCTTTTCTAATCGCATCTCTAGCACTGTTGGCAGCATGCTGAAACAAAGTAAAGAAAGCAACAATCTGGCAAATGATGGCACTGGAGTGTAGGTGTCATTGTCTCTGGGCTGTAATATTCTATGGATTCCTGGGATCTGATTTGTCACTCATTAAAGTCTTTGAAAATAATATACTATTGATCAAAATGCTATTAGGCAACACCCTCTCAGAGTCATTCAACCAGATCTACTTCACACCACTTGGTCCATGTACATTTTCTCTGAGTGTAGGTGCTACAGTATGTGAATAACAGAGCATCAGACACAGTGAGAGAAAGCACACAGGTTACAAAGTTTCTCATTGCTGGCATCTAGTGTGAATGCTGTGCTATGGATATATGAAGCTTCTTAAAAGGTGAGATATTTTAGTAGAACTACAGATCTAAAGTAAATAAGAATAAGTAAATGTGACTTAATTATGGTTGACTAGATCAATCAGCATGTAAACAGACTTCATGCTCAAAGTGAGAAATAAACTACAGGTGTGGGTTGTTCTCTCTCACACATGCCGCGTGTGTGTGTGTGTGTGTGTGTGTGTGTGTGTGTGTGTGTGTGTGTGTGTGTGTGTGTGTGTGTGTACTGGACACACATTATGCCCAACAACATCCATAGGCCAGCAGCAATGCCACAAGGGGACAAAAGGATGATTGGACTACAGAGCCAATCACCCAACCCTTCTCTCAACCTTTCCACACAGTAGCTTCTTACATGAGAGATGATGGTGTCAACCACTGAACCACCTTAACTATTATTACATAAAGGTGAAGAAGAGGAGAGCAACATTAGAGTCAGATAACAGACTGTTAACACAGTTCGTTGCAATTCAAGTTTGATTATACAAAGCCCTGGTTGCATGATTAAAGCAGAATGAGAACTGAGTTGGACAGTTTTCAGTTTAAACAAGAAGTGGTGCCGGGCACAACAAGCCCCGCCCCCTGCAGACGTTTTAGCTCACATGTGTGAGAGTAGTTATTTTTTACATACTGTATTAAACACTGGATCTAAAATCCAACAAAAAAGAAACAAACAAAAGATTTGTTTGTTTTTTGTTTTTTTTACCATGGAAACCGCAAACATGTTTAACAAATAAATGATAATACAAATGTAATTTTCAAAAACCTATGTACCAATTTAGCAACAAAGGTAAATACAACTGAATGCATTAGAATGCAATTCTTTGTACAACTTTTTAAAGAACAATCAGATGACACACAAATCATTTGAGCTGTCCTGTCTACCACAGAGGGGTAGAGGGGTGGGTGGGGGCCGGACACTTCCAGGTGTGTCCCTCCTCCTGTTGTACACCTGGACAGAGCGTTTACATTAGAGTTCTGCCGTTGGTGGATTTTTGGCTACATTTGCCTTCATCATGACTGCAAAACACACAGAACACACTACTCTACACACTAAGTAGACACTCCCATGCTAAAATCTCTCAACTTTCAAAACTCGCTGTCAATATCTCGTTTTCACTGTTTCTTCCTGCACCAACACGCGTCACACATGAGGACAATATACAGGTAAAATGCCAGAAACAACACACCGTTCCCCCTGCAGGGACGAGGTAACAAAGCACTGGTTACATATAATCAAGCTTATGAATCTATCATCATTCCCAGTTACTTTTACTTCTGCTGCTTAAAATAGAATTAATAATGAAGTCGCATTAGAAAACACAGTTTTTACATCTTATACTAATTTCACTCTGATATAACTTGGTGCAACTATAAAGTGAAAATCTAAGTATTTTCTGGCCTCAGTTAAGCCCAATGGTTCAAGACTCTAATAACACACAGGGCTCAAGCAAAAGTTTTGGAACATTGTTTATACTCTTTTGCTGTGACATGAACTACAGACACGGGAGCACTACACATTGGCTCTTGACCAATCATAGTTCACCTTCTGATGATAAGGTATTAGGGTCATACTTTCAAGTTACAACAACAAATCCTTGTGAATGCAGTTCTGAAAGAGTAAGCAGCAGCCTGTATGAATGCTATGATTTTTGGGGCTTTAATTTAGATTAAGGTAAATAAAAGAGGTGTCAAATATGTCCCATATTTACTCTGCGGAATAAAAACAGACCCAAAGCAGTCAAATCTTCAGCCCTAAAAAAGACCGAGTCCTGCAACAGATGGTCAGGGCCCAACGGAGCCCCGATCATGGAGTCATGGTGGGAAAACATGAAGAGGCTGAAGACAATGAGACAGACTGAATCCACAGAGGAACTGTGGTGAGTTTGCCAAGACACTTGGAACAAATACCTTGAAAAGCTGACAATACATATAATTGACTGCATTCGTTTTGAAAGTGCCCTCTCTTTATTTTTGTGCCTTTAACTTTGCACAGTACCGCACATGATGCTCGTGAATAATCTGATATACTGCAGACCTGAAGGTCTGAAGATCTGGAAAAGACTAAAAAATAGTTCCATTTTCACTTCACCATGCAAAAAAAATACAATAAAATGTGCTCTGTGCTCATGCTGGTACTCTATACCTTGTGCCATTGTTACAGAAAACACTCTAGAAGCTGCTCTCTGTGCAAGCTTCTACTGATGCACTATTCTTTTTATCAGGATATCATGAAGTGTCTCAAATGCTGCACTGGCTGTCACAGTGACTCACTGCACGGGACATTGCACCTGAAGCTCATTTTCATTAGAACTCTCACCATGTGTTGGGTTGGCCCTGTATTGAACTGGTATTGTTTAGGCTCTTGGGTGGCGGCTGGCACAATGTCTTTCAGGTCCCCGTTGTGGCTGGTGCAAGTATTTTTTTAATGCTTAAATCATATGAGACTGTCATGTTTCCACAGATACAGACCGTGTCAGATATATCTAAGAGCTGAGCGGGAAGCAAAGTCTGACACAAGCTGGAGATTTTTTGGCAGTGGTCTGGAAAGCGATTTGTACTGCGATTTAGTTCTCTGATTTTTGTGAGTGTGAGTGTGTGCGCTTGTTGTCTGCCCAGTGACACCCAGTGAGAGGCTGCTTCCTCAGAGAGTGATTGGTTTGTTGGCGAGACAGTCTGTGTGTGCAGGTGGGAGAGCTGCCTGTGTCTGTGTGCTTCCACTACCATCCAGTCCCCGTCATTCACTATTTTCCAAGCAGCTAATCGAGCTCTCGTCTCAGAAAAATTCCATGTTTCATATTCCCTATTTTGTGTTTAACTGACCTCCTCATCTCCACTTTGAAATTGTTGTGCTTTAGGCAGCACATTTCCAGATTTTAGGAAGAGAAAACAGAGAAATTAAAGCTGTCAGGTAAACTCTGTGTCACACTGAGGTTTTTAACTGTACATCAGCTCTTACATAAGAAATAAGGACAATTGTTAATATTTGAAAGTGCATAAAGCTGCTCAGTACATTCAGTGCTGACATTCAGCCAGTACCCTTAATCTGATTTCTGGATATGTGGCTAGTGAAAAAAGACACACAAATCCTCTTTTAATTAAGCAACAACAAGATGGAAAGTTAAACTGAGCGATCGTGGCAGTGCTGTGATGACCTCTGACTCTCAGCTGCCACATGCTGTCTGACAGGTCATCTGTTTGGACAGTTTCCTCAAAGTTGAAGCAGTTCTAATAGGACTGTGTGTCCAATTGCTGTCTTGTTTAATCAGTTTTTAATGACTAATAATATAGTCCCTGGTCAGAAACACAATCTTTGATTCGTCAACAGAGCAAACGCGAAACAAAGTGGCGCCACCATAGAGCAGAGGTCCAATCAGCCCCACTAGATGGTTTGCAATGTGTGAATACTGTGTGACTAAGCTTGGCATTTTCATTGCAATGCTCAGCAGGAAGCCTTATACAGTATGCTGTCTTCACTTAGAAATAAGGCTTCCTTCCTTCCTTCTTTGAATAGATTAGACAAATAGTTTGAAGATGCACTTCTTAAGACTCTTCATCACCTGTTTTGCAAGTGGATGCTTAATTATGTGTTTTAAGAATGTAGGTTTTTGTAGGTTATAACTTCAGCTGGGCTAAATGTGGCCCATTAGCTGAGATTTGCTCTCAGTGTCATGGAGACCCACAGGGCATTAAAGCTGCTGGATCCAAATACTTCTGCAGGACCAGGTCAACCCGATCCTCATCCCCTTAAGCTGGCTATAGATTTTTTATATTTTTAATCTTACCCACTTGATCAGTGAGATCTCTGTCATATCTGCCCATGTTCTCCCTTTGTTCAAAGGAGGTGATCCTTCATATGTGAGTAACTGCAGGCTGATATCTAAATTGTCTTTGCAAAAGTTCTCTAAAAGCTTTTTAGTAACAATTTATGGACAAAAATTCAATCCTTTCCCAGCATCAGTCAGAAAACAACACAGGACAGTAATTGCAGCCATTACGACGGTGAATGAATTTATTGATGCAATGGACTGAAAGAACATGTGTGCTGTTCTTGTTCTTGATTTGTCAAAGGTTTTTGACACAGTTGACTGTGCCATCTTGCCGAACAAACTACAAAATATTGACTAATCTGCAAGTTGCTTTTCCCATTACCTGTCAGCAAGAACACAGTGTGTCTGCTTTGCTGGGTCTTCTCCCTCTTTTCTCCCAGTACCAAAGGAGTTCCCCAGGGCTCTACATTAGGGCTACTGATCTTCTCTATATGCATAAATAACCTGATAATTTATCAAATGCTCGACTAAATTTTTTTTGCAGTTGACACAATTATCTGTTGTTCATCTCCTTAAGGTGTATAAATCCTTACATTTTTGCTGGGAGCCTTTGATATTAGTGGTTCCCATGTAACACAACTTAAGTTGGAGTTAAGTGCAGGTAAGTCCACATTCATGTTCTTGATTAGCAAAGATCTTAAGATCAAAACCATTTAAATTGAAAGTATTTAGGTGTCATTATAGATTCAATTCTGTCATTTAAAACTCAGACTGAAAAGCTTGTGTCCAAACTGAGACTTTGAGTAATAAAGCTTGTTTCTTACTCCAGGTTGATTTTTGTGTATAAATCTCTGCTTGGGCTGGCTCTTTATTTGTTTGAGTATATGTATAAAGACCACAGCCTATGTTCTCACAATATCTTACAAACGTTTGTCTCTCAGAGTCAGAATGGTATTAAGAAAAAAGGCTTTTCAATATGCTGCCCCTGGCGAGAACCTGAAATCATCTGAACTGCTGGTGACGGAGGAGTTTGAGTCCATTTTAAAGGATCATGGAAACAGCTCTTTTGGTCAGTGTTATACTTGTTTATTGCATATGATCTGGATGTTTGTGTTCACTTCCCTGTATTAAACATCCGTTGTATTTCTTTACTTGTTATATTGTTATCTTACATTTGTTGTAATTTCTGCCGCCCTCTTGATCAGGACTCTATGGAAATAGAGATTTTAATTTTAATGAAACTTTTATCTGAATAAAGAAAAATATAGGAAACAGTACATCTCAGTGATCTGGTGCCTGGGGAGGGCACGGAAGTTACGTTTGACACAACTGCTCAGTTTTAGTATTTTCCATTTGATGGTAGTACCTGGTACTTTTTTAGTACTTATTCAGCCGGGGTTCCAAGCAAGCTGAGTCAAGCTGAAAATATGATATCAATAGACTGCAAGACTGGCCAGGGAATGACATCACTAGATAGGAATGAAACCAACAATGTCAGAAGAAGGAAAGCTGCCATTTTGGCTTCACACTAACACGTTTTTGTGCTTGGTGGTTGACAGAATCCAGAAGGAGCTGGACGGAGGGACATTTTCTTTGTATGGCATACAAATGATGTCACTGGACTTTTGGGCTAACTTGCTATACGACCCCACCCACACTGAGGCAGTACTCGATTGTAATGCAAAACGACAGAGTCGAGATGAGAAGGTACAAGTGGAAAAGAGGCTTAAGAGTGGAACTCGAAATCTCAAGGTGTTTCCATCTTCTGCTGTTTGATATGAACTAAGTGAAATTCCACACATGCATCTGCACGACTTTATGAACTGCTCTGCTTCAGCATGGCTGGATGAATAAACAAGTGTATAAGTCCATGTCTTACTGACAGTTCAGTTCATGTTTATTGTGTAAGTGAAGATACATGCAAGATGAAACAGGTGCAAGTTTTTAATCCAACATTAGATCACAGGCACGATTACTAAATGAGGGATTGCTTTTTTTGATGGGACACAAACTACAGCAGAGTTGAATTCCAGCAGTTACAAGTTCCTGAACTCGTAGAGAAGTTTCTCCTGTAGAGCTTTTCTCTTTGTCCTTCAGTTGGTTTTACAGGCCAGACTTCCCCATCAGTGTGAAAAACTCCAACACGAAGAGCAACTTCAGTAATTAATCATGACAGGATTGTTTTTGAGTCTTCAAACATTTTTATCTCACACCCTCCTCCTTCTCCTCCTCCTCATCATCCACATCTCTCATTTATCTCTCTCTTGCTTTCTCTGTCTCAGCAGGAACCTCGCCTCAGTCACAGTCCCAGAAAAGCACCCTCACCCCCCCAATGTCCCTACACACCACAAGGAAAACAACCTTCCAGTCACACACACATACTCATTAACAAATATACTCATGCTGACAAAGTGAAAAGCATACCAGCCTTTCACTTTACCAGCATACAGACTCTCTCACACACAGAGACTCCAAACATGAGAACTGAGTGGCCACATTAATTACATGAGCAGTGGGGGTTTCCCTCCCTGCCATGTCCACTGTAGGTCCTGAGATATTTAATAAATCTGTCACTGTTAGGACTCCCTGCCTTAACCAAGAGCTAATGAGACACACCACCGCAACACACACACACACACGGATGGAGTAGAAGTCGGGTCACAAGGTTTTGCCACTTGCCAGTGGACTGGAAGCTGGTGTGATCCCACACTCTCAGGCAGTCCATAATCCTTCCTAAACCTGGCTTCTGTCATCACAGGAAGTTCACTGGGGCATTAATGGGTTTTTCTTTCCTTTCCATTTTGATGCTCTTGCAAATCAGAGGTCTTTTTTTTTATTGCCCTCCCCAAATAAAGGTTTTTTGGCTCAAAGCTCAGCTGTCCTATTGTGCACTAAATGCTAAATATAACACGCAGCACAGAGATAACAGCGAGACATTTCAGATTAGAGCGAAATCAGATTTGTTTTGATTCATTTATTATGGACTAGCATGTTGTTTTAACCACAATGAGCCCTGGCACTGCGTGCATGTGTCTCTAATTTAGCAGTACAGATGTCATGACCCCTGGGTTCTGGCCCTCACTTTGGAGTTTAGTATTTGCTATTATTTGGATTCTGGGATGAGCTTAATTATTACCCCAACCAGAGGTTATGTTTCTGGTAGCATGTGCATGCATGTCACTCTGTCTGTAAACATGAAAGCTCAAAATGTTTTGAATGAATTCTAATGAAGGGGTCATGTTAACAATCCATTAACATTTGTCTTACAGCCACCAAGGTCGTTACAGTCAATTTAACGATTTATTGGTCAAAAATTGACAAAAAGCCTTACAAACTATGATTTACAACTGTGCCGTGTATTATCAACATACAGAAAGTATCAAATGAAGATTTACTATATGTCACATTTGACCTCTGACCTCAAGGTGAATGGATTGATCTGAAGGTCAAAGTGATAATAACGTAAAGTCATGTTTCTTACTACCACGGTTTGTACTGACAGCAAACAGACATACAGGGAATGATATTTGGGGATTCTGAATATCACGTTACTTTGGACCTCTGAGCTCTTCAAGATCAAATAAGGTCAAACTTTCATTAAATATCTTAAAAGCACTTAAAAATTCTGCTGCCTTTGTTTTTATTGGCAACATTTAGAAAATGATACTGCTATATGGGGATTCTAAATATCACATTATAGTTTGCATCCAAATATCATGTCACCTTTGACCTCTGACCTCACGTTTACATTTTACATCTTTTTTTCTTTCAGGTTGACACCAGAATGTGTTTTATTTTACTGCCAAGAGAATGAGCTGCCTGGCTCCTTATAAATATAATGTAGTATAATATTATACAATGAGCTCAAGTTATTCATGTCCAGTTATTTACAAATCAATACCTTTTATGATGACCTTCTCCTACATGTTTGTGTAATCAAAGTAAACATCTGTCATGCTGCCCTGATCTGATTTTATTGCACTTCAAACTTCTTAAAGTTCAAAAAGAACAAAGAAAACAAAATGAATATATATATATACTGTATATAAAAATATACACTATTGCCTTCGAAGTAAACACTGCCCAGAGAGCGAGCTGTGTGGACAAGCGTTTGTGCTTCTTGATATTTTTTCATTTATTTCAAGCCAAGTTTCAATCCGTGCTTCTTGCAAACTTTACAGGGTTTTGATTTCCTTTTTAATTCTCTATCTTCATTTATGTATTAGGTGTTTCCCGGTTTGCTTCTTCATGATTATGTTCTTTGTTTGGTCTTTTAGATTCTAACCCTTTATTTTTTGCCATTTTTGAAACCTAGTTTCTCTAAGTGTCTAGAGTACATTATTCATAATAATAATAATAATAATAATAATGCATTAGTCTTATATAGCACTTTTGTACACACTCAAAGACACTTTACAATTTTATGCACTATTCATTCACACCTCAATCACACTTGGTGGTGGTGAGCTACTAATGTAGCCACAGCTGCCCTGGGCCTCTGACAGAGGCGTGGCTGCCACCACCGTCACCAGTCACACAACCACATTCACACTAGGCAACGTGGGGTTAAGTGTCTTGCCCAGGGACACACGACAGCATGCGCTCAGATGGGGACTCGAACCAGCAAGCCTCCGGTTGCAAGGCAAGCGCCCGCCTACAGCACCACTGCATCTGACTCTTTGTATTTTCAGGGCGTTTTTTTTTTTATCCCTAGTCTCCACCAGTATTCTTGTATCAGTTGCTTTGTGTCTCTCGCCTCTGTGTTTAGCTACTTCCTGTTTCACTTTGCTAGCTTGTCTCTCTTGTGAGTTTTCTTCAGTTTTACTTCATGTGTCATTACCTTCATTAGTTTCAGCTGTGTCTCATTACCCTCCTGTTTCCACTTCCCTTGTTACCTTGTGTATGTATAGCTGTGTCATATCGCTCTCCTGCCTGTTTAGCTCCTTGGTGTTTTCCCTTCTGTGTATCTTGGCTTTCTGCTTTGTTTTCATTTAGTTTGGTCTTTATGTTCTTGGATTTTGTTTGAACATCAGCCTAATGAAAAGCTCACCTTTTGTTTAGTTTGTCTGCCTCCATTGTTTGCATTTGGGGCCACTTTCCTGCAATCCACTCTATGGCAACAAAAATGGTTAAATCTAAAAAAAAAAAGAAGCCAAATCACTATTTTTATAAATGTGCTGATTTAAAAATTTCTAAGAAATTTTCTTTCATGGGAAATTCAAATGGTCTTAATTAAACACTAATTAGTAAGTTTCTGTCATCACTTTCACTTAGAACTCAAAAGTTCGAGTCTAGTGCACAAAGCTGTTTAGTACAAATACAGTCCAACAGAAAATTCGCTGCTGCTTACACGGCTTTATCTATGATTTCTGTGTCTGTGCCAGTTTGTCATGACACCTCCAAAAATGCTAGTTGGTGCTGTGCTGAGTCTCAAATAAATAAATAATACACGACAACTGAGCAGATTATGTTGAAGTTGGAACTAATTAACAGTAATTAAGGTATTTTACTGACTTGGCAGATTACTGACTTTTGGGGTCTAATACATATTACATTTTGTTTCACAGAAGCAGTATTCATATGCAAAGCTGTGGCACCAACAAATGTGACACAATGGTCAGATATATCTGAGGCAGATCTGCAGTCAGCAGTCACATGGTTAGCCCACAAATGGACAATTCCAGTCTCAAGAAGATAGACTGATTCAAATTTACTTCTGGTTTTCTTAACTGTGGTTCATTAGCTCTGCACGTGTTTCTAGAAGAACACTGAAACAATCCAGTTTTGCACAACACGATTCCTTCAGGTAAACAGTTTCACGCTGAAAGACAAATCAACAAGGAAGCGTCCAAAACAGCAGAAGTACGAGGCAGTGAGTAAAAACAAAATGATTCGGAGAAAACCTCAGGTCACGTTTACACGAGAACGTTTTCGGTGGAAATGCCTTAAGACGGAAATGTTTCAGAAATAATCTCTGTTTACACAGAAATGCGAGACCTTGAAAACGCTGCAGTTCCCAGGTCACAAGTTGGCAGTGTTTATATAAGAGCTGCAACTATAGTGCACATTTGCCAAACTTGGTTGTTTTCATCTGAAAATGTTCTCAGTTAAGCGGGGACTGAATTCACAACTGTTGCCTCAAGGTACTTTATACGGAGAGGTAAACCTCAGCAATCAGATTATCCCCTATGGGTACCTGGCAACAACAGAGAGGAAAAACTCCCTTTTAACAGGACGAGCACTCCAGCAGGCTCAGAAAGGAGCAGCCATCTACTGCCACCAGCTGGGAAGGAGGGGAAAGAACAGATACAGGGAAAAACAAACTGTGGGAGAGAGCAGACACAAGCTAATGAATTTAGGTAGTGAGATGTTAATGTGAGTAGAGAAGAAATGCTCAGTGGATCATGGGAAGTTTCAAAGCAGCCTGAGCCTCCAGTATAACTAAGGCATGATTCAGGGTCACCTGATCCAGTTTCAACTACAAGCTTTATCGAAATAAAAGTTTTAAGCCTAATCTTAAAAGTGAATTCTACTGAATCCAAACTGGGAGCTTGTTCCACTGAGAGGAGCCTGAAAGTTGAAGGCTCTGCCTCCCATTCTACTTTAAGAAACTTTAAGAACTGCTAGCAAGCCTGCAGTCTGAGAGCCAAGTTATTTACTGGTAGAATAAGATATATGAAAAGTTCAGGTTGACTTGTATTACTTTTCTCAGTGACAATTGTGAAATAGACAGTGTGCATTACTAAATTATCCACCAGGATACATGGTTCTACATTGATTGGATAAATAACTCTCCAGATGATATCACATTGAAGTGCTGCAAAAGTTAAACTTGGTTCAAATTTCAGTGAAACAGCTCTGCTTCATTTTTCTGGTGCCTTCTGTGCTTGTGCCACTGTGCTGCCAGACAGGACTCAGTTAGAGGAAAGACAATGACATGTTTTCATGCAAGGCTAACATCCACCTTAATGGACTCACTAATAGCTGCAACCATGATAAATGACATCATTATGATAACTGTCATCACATCTGACAAGTCATGATGTGGGGTTGACACAGGTTATGTTGGCTGGGCCAGATGTGGCCCAAATGTCACAACACAACTGACATCTGACTCTAATAGGGTTGATCTGTGGGAAGCAGACTCACCCTGAGTCAGTGCTGTCAGTCAAGGCTCAGTGTGCAGCTGCAGATATTGTCACATTTGAGCCACGCAGACCTCATTTTGGTCTGGTTTGGCACTAATTTTCAGAATCAGGTCCTCTGTCCTTAAGTCCGTATTAAAAAGAATTGCTCCACTGGAACAAAATTTTTTTATTATCTCACTGAATTTGATTCGATGTTATCTTATGAAACCGAGGGGGAAGAGGCCAGAAAAGTAAGCAGAACTTTAAAAAAAACAGCTGAAAGAAATTTGTGCAACTAATTAAGTTTATTGGCAAAGGCTCAGTAACGTGATTGTGTTTAAAAAGAGCACCTTAGCTTCACCAATCTGCAAAAAACTGCCTACAAATTGCGAAGCAACTTGTTCTTCACCGTAAAATGGTTAAGACTTTGAATATCTCATCATCTACAGTGCATAATATATCAAAAGAAAAATCGGGAGAAATCTCTGTGCGCCAAGGACATCACTGAAAATCCGCCTGGGTTGCCTGTGGTCTTTGGCTCCCTCAGGCAGCACTGCATTAAAAACAAACAGGAAACCACAGCTTGTTATCAGCACTCAGTTCAAAAACATTTGATACGTTTTCTGTGTGCTACTGTAAGTAAAGTTTGGGTTTCCCGGACTCACAAATCATTCTGTTTTTATTTACACAACGTCCCCGACTTTTTTTGGATTCAGAGGTTTTGATAAAAAGGGTAGAAAATCCTACAATTTTAACCTTCATTCACTTACAACATAGAAAATATAATGCCTGCTTTGATACGGCAGTGTCCTTAATCCAGGACCTGCAGGAAACAGTAAAGTAACCTTAACCCTAACGGCCAGATTGATCTAAATAGCAGCATGTCTGCAGTGAGAATGTGGCTGAAAGGTTTTCTCTGTAGACAAGATGAAAGGACGCACACACACACACACACACACACACACACACACACACACAGTGGCTGACAAAAACCCTGTAAGCACCCACAGTCTGTACAGCAAGCCAGAGAAATCACAGTCAGCCTACATCTGTCATACTCCAAAGCCTTTTGTGTACAGAGAGCTACTGCAAGCCATGTCAGGCATCTGTGCAACTGGTTACCTGAGCACGTGTGTGTGTGTGTGTGTGAGTGAGAGAATGCAGCAGTGGGTGTGTACGTCTGTGGGTGCGCCTACTGTATGTGGACGTGAAAACTAGTCATAAGAGATTGAGAATTAATGTGTATGTGTGTTTTCATCCAGACAAGGTTTTAGAGTGATGATAGGATTAGATTACAGTGACTGTAGCAACAAGGCCAGCATATGTCTGAACCTTCAGCTCTGGCAATCTGGGGATTAAGGTAGAACAGAGAATCTCTCTCTCACACACACACAGTGTGTGTGTGTGTGTGTGTGTTAGAGAGAGTTTGTGTGTGGCCTTTTTCTTATTTGTGGTGTTTAGATTTAGTGGTGTACAGCCCACATGGAAACGTAAACAAAAACAAGAATCACTTTTTTCTAATGATGGGGTCCCTTTAGGAAAAGTCATAAAATTTCAAGTTGGAAAAGGATAGTTTAAGGTATTTTCTCTACATCTATACTATGGAGCTAAATTGGGGCCATAAAGTTTGTTAACTAACTGAGGTAGTCTATAAAATGTGTGACACTTTTGAACAGTTCACAAACTTTTTATGGTTTTCTTCTTAAAGGGGTGGAATCTTTTATCAGAGTGATGATGGAGGAGCATTTTGGTGTGATGTTTGATCTGCTCTACACTCTGAGCTCTGAGCATCCAGAGAACTGCAGGTACACATTCAAGGCAGTCCAGAAGGTTTTGTTGGATTTGCAGAGACACACTGACATTGAATGTAGGTGCTGAGAACCGAAGTGTTCCAGTAACAGACTCTGAGTGCAGGACTGAAACTGAGCACACTGCTACAGTCCACTGTGGTGGACTGCTGACCTGCCCGTGCACACGTGCAGCCTTATAGTGTATTTATCTCTGTGTCTGTGTTTCAATATCATAATAAATGTTGTTCAAGAGCATCATTGAACCTGATAAATGTTTTAAAGTGATATGTTTGTGTATTTGACTTTTGGAGTAACCACACCGTGGTATGT
>VOQJ01030567.1:0-27896 GCA_015052665.1 Apistogramma diplotaenia
TATTAAATCCAGAATAGAATTTAAAATCCTTCTCCTCACATACAAGGTCTTGAATAATCAGGCCCCATCTGATCTTAAAGACCTCATAGTACCATATTACCCCAACAGAGCACTTCGCTCTCAGACTGCTGGCTTACTTGTGGTTGCTAGGATACTTAAGAGTAGAATGGGAGGCAGAGCCTTCAGCTTTCAGGCCCCTCTTCTGTGGAACCAGCTCCCAGATTGGATTCAGGAGACAGACACCCTCTCTAATTTTCAGATTGGGCTTAAAATTTTCCTTATAAAGCTTATAGTTCAGGATCAGGTGACCCTGAACCCTCCCTTAGTTATGCTGCAAAAGACCTAGGCTGTCAGGGGTGAATGTCTCAATCTTCTCATTTAACTCTCAGAAAGAAAAGCGCATAAGACCTTTAAAAACCGAGCACTCTCAGCAGCTGCACAGATGGTTGTAACATAGCTGCAGCCTTTAACCACACAGTGAGAGCACTGGCTCCTGTTTAGTGGAAAATGATACATTTTTATGGCAAATCAATCATGTTGGCCTCTCCTCCAACTGCCATCACAATGAGCCTCATTTCACATTCTCTGCATTTTCACGAGTGGGAGGGCGAGACTGGCTGGGGCTTTGGCTCAAAAAAGCCAAAGCCAAGCACTCTTTTGGGTTAAGTAACCCATCATAATAATATTATTTATGCATTCCCCTCATTGTACCACACTGAAGGGGAGGCTGTGGAGCTCTGCACAGTCCGGGGGAGACTTCAGGGAACAATTCATTTCAACAGCTTTCACTGACTTTATGTAAATAGAAATTTTGAAATACTGGAAAGAACTTGGATTTGCTCTGGTTTTGTAAAAAAAATAAAATAAAATAAAAATGCCCTGCAGAACCACTGTATCAGATGCTTCACTATCTGCCTCCCAAACTGGGATATTTCTCTGCTGTGCTGTTAACAGGCTGCCTGCAGTGTCAGAGGTGAGTCTATATATTAGTTAGGCAGCAAGAACGAGGCCTCTAAATGAGAGGAAATCTCCTTTTAGAGACCTGCTCTGCTTTTATACAGGAAATGCCAAACTGATTCCACACCAAGTGGAACAGACAACACCTTTAACAGCTCGTGAACTCTGGTGAAAGTTAAGGAAGTATTAAATATCCCCATGAAAGGAGAAAAAGTAATGAAACTGATGAAACAAGATGCTGAAGACTGAAAAAGCTTGATTGTAGTCGTACTGAAACCTTCTCAAGATCGATTTTATTCACATTTACTGGTGATCGGTGGGGATGCAAATTTAAAAAACACATGGATATAAAATTATGGATAAAGGTTGATGAGTCTTCAGCATATTTAACAACCTGGCAGGATACATACGTGTATCTGTGGCAGAGAGATTCGATACAGATCAACACCCGGATATTGTCCCTGGCCTTAAGCTGACTCTTGCTCCTCTTCATCTCATTGTGATCTGTAAGATGGTGAAAGATAAAATGAGACAGCAAAAATGAGAAAAGGCAACCTATAACAAAACAGCTTAAATAAAGTAGAAAAGGTCAAAAAACCAAACAAAGACAAAAGAAAATGAGGTCAAAACGAAACTAACAAGAAACACTCAAGTGTTGTATTTACATTTTGTTCTTTGTTCTTTTTAAGATGTTTACTTGACATAATTTTGAGTATAAATACTTGTTTTTAATTTATGTTATAGTACACATGTGGCATTCATTTCATTGTTTAATAAAATTTGTTTAAATGTTTAGTAATAAAGTTAGTTATTTGTCAATAATTGGAGATGAATAACTTGAGCTTATTATATAATATTACACTACAGTGTGTTTCTAACTAACCAGGCAGCTTGTTCTCTTTCTCTCTCTTTAAATTCATTTCAGGGTCAAACTGAAAGTAAGAAAGTCGGGTGTGAAATGTAAAATTTTAGTCAAATGTGACAACATTTCTTACATCTTTATATGATATTTTCTACATGTTGACAATACACAGCACACTTGTAAGCATCAACGTTTCTAGGTTTTAAGGCTTTTGGTCAATTTGTAACCACTGAATCGTTAAATTTGCCTGTAAGTACTCGACACCCCAAACAAAGTTTGTGTTTACAGACAGAATGATTTCCACGCATGCAAATGCTAGCAAAACCATAACCTCCTTGGCGGAGGTAATTAAACCGAAAAAGCAAATTACAGTGGTGAACTCGAGTAACTACAAGCACATAAAAAAGTAAAAACTCTTAAACTTACAAATTTACAAGCAAAAATATTAACTTCACAAGGAAAAAGTTGACAAATTTGTGAGAAAAATTTTCCTTGACACCCCCCTCACCCACCCACCCGCATTAAACAAAAACATTAAACGGTGGATTTATTGTGAAGCTGTGGTTTCATTTATTACAAGCTAACACCAGTTCTCACAAATCAGATTTCAAATATTGAAGGAGCTAATGTGGTCAGAAGGATGAGCCACTACTTTATATTTGAACTGCATATAAAATCATATCACACAATTTCTTTGGCATGAGAAGTGCTTCATTAAACAAACACAGCTTGTCTGACTGTGCTGTTCAGCTGCTCAGTGAGTGTCTGCTTCAGCCAGGTTTCAGTGATCTCTGCTTTCAAACCCTGTCATCCCCACTAATCCCCAGTGTTGCCAAATCCAGGAGTAAAATTTAAAGTCATAACTCTCAATTTAAAATGATCATAATCAAAACAGGTTTTTTTCTTATCACAAAACTCAGTTTTTTAACAAAACCAACAAAAGGACACAGATGAGAATCAAAACATGCCGTCTTTCCTTTGAGGAGGTTTAATTAACTAGAACGAGGGCCAACACCTATGTGGGTGGACTATTAGTGAGCAGGGGCTTTAAGGCTTAGGTGTGTAATAAATTATATAGGAAAGTTACCAATGTGGACGTTAGCAGAGAACTGGTAGATCCCTGTGATGGGAGCTGTGAACCTCCCAGTAGACTGGTCCATTCCCGACCCTCTGAGGAAAGCTCCTTTAGCCAGTGGCTGGAAGCACAGAAAAAAAAAAAAAGAATAATGATAATGTGTATATTTTGTAGCAACAGCACACTGTTGCTCCAGGACGCTTTAGCAGAGCTAATCCTGAATCCCACCGTCAAACCCTGCTCATTCTCACTGCTGAGGAGCACGGCTCGTTTACACACAAAGTGTTGCACAGGTTATGGCGTTAGTGACACAGGGCTGTCCCATTTTGAAGGATTACTGACGTGAAAGAGCCTAAGCTACTTCCAGCGGTTCCCTTATTTGAAGGGGATCACTGCAGCAGGTAGCTCCACCTTTGTTTGTTTGTTGTTGGGGGGTTTTTTGGCAGATTTTTTACACTGGGTGCCCTTCTTCATACAACCCCACAGGAATTTGTCTCTCCTCCCTGGATTAAACCAGGTATCTTTTGCTTGTTATGTGAATATGCAGCCACTACTGGTGGGCAGGAGTATATTTGACCTAAATTATGTCTAAATATTATGGGAACAGTGAGGATCGGTGAGGACAAGAATAGCGAATTGCGAAGTGTTGAATAGGTGATTGCTAATAGGAGCGGGGACTGGTCCCAGCCATCTTCCTGGACTGTGCAGTGTGCATTCCCCATGTAGGCTGGACTGATTCATCCACTTTTATAGCAGGAAAATTAAAACACGATAACTGGTAGCAGTGCAGAAGCAGAGTACTGACTGGTGTTTATTTAGTCTCCCTTCATACTAAAGTTTTCAGTCACTGTGCGTAGTTCACGGTTTCTAGTGCAGCGGCTGGTGGTCATGGGTGTGGTTGACCCATTGTGCTTCCTCAGTTTAGCAGCTTTTTAATTTGTTTTGTAGTTTTCTCACTGATGAAACAGATGGGCGGCATCTTGCAGCCACGGTATGACTGTCTATCTTCTCACTGCTTCTCCATCCTTTATACAGTCTTGGCTTTTACCAGAAGCAAATTTGGTTAAATTTCATATAATTGCGAGGCACCTTGACTTCAAAGAAGTGGGAAGTGTTTAAAAAGGTTGAAGCTTTTGAGGCTGCTTAGCTGTTTAAGAGCATCTCCTTTATTTAAGCTCCTCTGAATACAAACAGGTCAAAAGACGCGTTCACATCTTTCAGGTACTTATAAGTGTTTCAAGTACAGTGACTAGCTCAAGTATGAGTACACATTTCTATCAGAGCATTAGGAGTGAAATTAGTCTGAACCTTAAATCACTGATAAATAGGGCACCTGGACTCAGACCCTATTTTTATCCTCTGCCTCCTTGTGTGCCTCTATATTTCTGACTCTGCAAAAACAGTAAAACTTTCCAAAGCCATAGTAACACACCTTCACTAACATAACTCTGTGTTTGCATGTTTAATAGCCTGCAGAGGTTAATACACCCTCCTCCAGCCTTGTCAGCTAGTCCGAACAGGGCATAGTTCTTCCACTACAGCATGCTGTTTCAAACAGTGTCTATTTCTGTCCTCTCCTCACTTTATTCCAAGTCTGAGACAGAGTGCCTTTTGTAAGCTGCCCAGAGAGTGATGTGTAGAATTGAAAAAGTTGATATTTTTGACCAAAGAGGCAGTCTGAGTCTTGGAGTGGCACTGCATGCTTTGCTAGTGCCAGTTACCAGTGAGGGGATGATACTCTCATAATTCCCCCACATGCAAAGTAAGCAGTGATTAACAAACACTTACTCTTTCAGGGTTAAGACAGAGAAACAGAATGTGAAACCATACAGAGGACGCTTAGCCAAAACGTTACTTTCTCAGCCACAAGCAGGGAGCAAAGCCGGACAGATTCATAAACATTTACTTGGTTTCAAACAAACTCACTGTCTGAAAGTTCTGGAGCTCCACCAGAGTCTTCTTGTCGACCACCACGGGTCCCTTGAGCTTGCAGTGGAAAGCCTCTTCTATCCTGCGGTACGAGGTCATCCCCTCCAGAGTGAGGATGGCTGTAGGTAGCTGGCTGGGGCTCGTCTGTCTGTCCAGTGCTGCTGATCTCCTCTCTGTAGCCTCTGTGACAGAAGCACATCCAGATTTTTACAGATTAATTTTTAAACTATTCTCTCAGGATTTGTTTACAATAAAAAAGGGGGTTTGATGGTAAGATGAGGAACAGAACAACCTTGTAGACCCAAAAAAGGAGATCAAATGTTTCTGGGATGAAAAATCAACATGCTTCTACCTTTAATCATCTCTTTGAACTCCTGCAGGAGAACTTCTTGGGTTACTTGAGCCCCAGGAGACCCAGGAGGACCCTGGGGACCAGGAGGACCTGGAGGACCGGGTGGGCCTGGCTAATAGAAGAGAGAGAAAAAAATATTTAAGCATCAAACTTAACTTTAAAAATGATGTGCATAAAATGGTTTCACGTGAAAGTTTCTGAATAACTGCAAGACGGACAGTCTATCTTCTGGGCTTACCAGCGGTCGCTTGCGTTTGCGACACTTTCCAGGAAAGGTTTCAACGGGTCTTTTCACAAAGTCCATCCATGATCCCAGTGGATCCACCCTGTGGTGGTCGGAGGCCTGCACCAGAACAGAAGTCATATAAATTATTAGCCCAACATGAGTGACGACTCTAAGGAAACAGAATTATGTCATCACTGCAATCTTGGCACAACCACTTCAAGATTTCAAGTCAGTCAAAACTTTAAAAAAAAAGTGCTCTTTACTGAATAATCATATATTTGATGGTTAGATCATTTCGTCCACTTGGATGTGATCTTTGGAAAAGCTTGAGTTAAGATACAATAAAATGAAGCCAGACAAACGTCGTTCTTTCTGTTTCTGCTGCCCAGCCGACTGCAAAGCTTCTCAGTTCGCCACCAATCGCCATCCTCCTCCGACAGCTTTACCTTGTGCTTATTTTTTTTCATGCCAGATAATTCACTCAGGTGCCACGTCACTTCTTATTTTGCCCAACAGGCTGGGATGAATGTAAACAAACCTTGTTAAGTGTGTGCGCGCGTGTGTGTGTGTTTTTATTCAGCACATGAAAATTTCCATGAGCACGCTGGTGAAAAATGAGTCTGGCTGTCTATGTGTGATGTCGATTCTGTGCACCGCAAGCCTCAATTACTGTAGTTTATAACAACATGTCAAAGTGGCCAACACTTTCCCCCCTCACTAAAAGACAAACCAGTATTTTTTTATTAATACTGCTCGTTAGATGTAATGACGGAAAATGTAATAAGGAAGATGTCATAAATATGTGTGTATATTCAGTACATATATATGCACACACACACACACACACAAAGAGTGTTGTGTTTTCTAATCTAAAATAACACATTTTTAAGAAATTGCTACATAGGCGAGTGGGATCTCTTGGAGAGATAAGAAAGCAACAAGTCGTCTGGATCCAACATTGTGCTGCAACTTGCTCATTTTCATTCTGCTATAAAATGTGAGGCTGAATGGCTTCCAATCACAGCAAGCTCAAAAACTCACCCTAACCCTTCCCCAAATGTCAAGAGCCTTCAGCTGAGATGGAGGAGGAGATAAAAATGAGCCATGGAGGTGAGCTGTCTGAAATGGAATTTGTTTAGGTTTGGCAGCGGGACACGGATCACTTATCTGCTAAACCAACATGCCCCTTTCTTAAAGTCTTGCATCTTGTTCCACAGCAACAGAGTAAATTCTTGGTGTCTTTTCATTACGGTGGAATTAAAAAAAAAACTGTTTTATGTTTGGGATTTGCAGCACACGGCACACACACGGCACACACACTCTCCGATTTTCTCTCTTCTCTGACATCAGACAAAATAAAGCACTTAACAGGCGCGGCACGTCGGACTGTTCTGTGTTTTTGTTACGATCTTGAAGCTTGGAAGCAGATAAAAGAGAATGATTTGATCAAGAATACCTTTACACTACTCACTCAATGCTGTTTCTATAAAACTGGAGGCCTGTTGGACAAACTGCCTTTTCCTTTGCCAAGTCGTTTTATTACATTCGTTAGCATAACAATACCGTAAGCTTTTAAGGAAATGTTCAACAAGATGTGCATTTTCTTCCTTGCTGAAATATAGATGAAAAGATTGATGCTGCTCATATTTTCATCCTCTAAATATGAAGCAAAGACCGGTGGCTTATCATAAAGACCGTAAACAGCGGGAAACAGCTAATCCAACTCTTCAAAAGTAAGAAAATCCGCATAACAGCGACTCTAAAGCTCTGATTCACTCCCAGCTCGCCACATATGAAGGTGTCATATTATTTTAAATGTGTACGGGATAACACTGTCAATTGGTGGATTTTAAAATAAATGCTGATATTTTTTTCTAATTCAAGCAGTTTTGGTTCCTGAACCCAATCCTGATGCCTTATATCAATCAACTCGTTCCCAATATTTGGGAGTCGTAAAAAAAATGGAGATAAATTTTAAAGAAAAACAAATGAAAACCTGATGGCTTCCTTTGCTCTCTATCCAGACTGTTTACCTGCAGGCAAGCAACATAAAGCCTGTTCAAATGTGACTGGTTTATAGTATTCAGACTACAGGCAGACTAACAGGCAGCTTTCAGTACCAGTATTATTTTTCCATGAATACAGTTTCTCCATATCCATATACAGATGTCTGTTTATAGAGATCAAGCTAATCCTAACCGAGAGGTTTTGTTCCCACATTGAGAAAAAAATACAGTGAGTGAAAACAAACTTTACAAAACTAAATAAGAAGCACGTTGTAGGACAACGCAGTCTGTGAATCTGTCACAAACTTTAATCTAGTGATTCATGTTTCTCAACAGTAATTTTCTTTTCTTTTTGTCTTACTACACATTAATTCATGCCCACCCTGCAACAGAGTCGTCCAGTCCAAGGTGTACCCCACCTTTTGTCAGCTGGGACAGACTTTTCATCAGTCCACTTTCAAGGGCTTGGTGGTAGAGCTAATATTTTGCTGCTTGACATGACAAACATGTCACAGACTTTCACGTATGAGTATGTTAAAAATATGTAACTTGAGTTACATGCAAGTTAACATTAATGAGTTAGACCTAAATTTAGACCTAGATTTAGGCATTAAGATGTGTAACAGTAGCTACATTTTTGTTTCTTGGTTGCCATGGCGACACCTTCCTGGTTTCTCTACACATAATATAGGTTCTATTACAAAATATGTCATACCAAAATTCATTACTTACAAATTCATGCTCACTGACAAAGAAATATGACAAGTCATGTCCATGAACACAAAAAAGTGATTGCTTTTGCAGATCATGTGCACACTTTGATGGGAACAGTATTCCCTGATGGCTGTGGCCTCTTTCAGCAGGATAATGTGCCCTGCCACAAAGCAAAAATGGCCCAGGAATGGTTTGAGGAGCACAACAACGAGCTTGAGGTGTTCCTCCAAGGTCCACAGATCTCAGTTGAATTGAGCATTTGTGGGATGTGCTGGACTAACAAGTTTGGTCCATGGAGGTCCCATTTTACAAGACTTAAAGGTCCCATTTTACAGGACTTAAAGGTCCCACTTTACAGGACTTAAAAGATCTGTTGTCTGGTGCCTTTAGGGGGTCTAGTGGAGTCCATGACTCAATGGGTCAGACCTATTTTGGCAGCAAAAAGAGGACCAACACAATATTAGGCAGGTGGTTATTACTTTCGGTTCCTCCCTTATTCACAAAGAGTTCCCATAGAGGGTAGCGCCATACAGTATGTATGCTTTGGCAGATGTTCAAGACGATCAAACAGGGAATCTTTTGGTTAGGTGAGTGTGTAAACCACTACATTTAGAAGCAACAGCAGACAGGAGCCACTTTTCGTGTTGTTTCTTTGATCTTTGATGCTGAGCTCCACTAACTAATGCCCATTCGATCCATGCATACCATCATCCACGTCTCTCTACATTTGTTTGTTGGACAACTGCACATCTGGGTCTCTACAGAGACCACATAACAAAAAACTCGTCACTCTGTGTATCCAAAAACCTTTGCAGGTTTCCGGCCAGAAAAATTTCATGGATGGAGGGGCTCCACACAGAACAACCACTTGCTAGTGCTAATGGCTGCACTACTAGCTAACAGCGGAAATTCTCAGCCCAACGCAGCAGTACCTGGTGATCAGGCGCTAGCTAGAACCCTGTATTGCAAACAGAAACAAACGCAGCACCACAAACCCTGCTAATATGCCAGTAGCTTTGACTGATTGTAACTTGTTATTTATCCTGCAGCCATCAAGATGGTGTATAAGTCTGTTGAACTCTCAACAAGGAAACATCAGTGTAGCATACCAGCTCTGTAATCTTGAATAAGTACCATAAATGTAAAAATTAACAGCTCAGTACAATCTGAAACATACCCTCGATGAGGTGACGAGGCAAACCAGCAGCCTCTTTACCCAGAAAAAATAAAACTAACATCTGTTCTTGGTCAGTGTCAAAGATATCATACAGTTAATTTGGCCCACACATGTGTCTGATAATTACACATCTTATCACTGCCAGGAAATCAGCCATGCTCTGAGCTTGGCATCCTCTTTAATATACACCATTGTAATTAAACCATTAAACCCTTGCCCTCAAGGATTTTCTGTGCTCAAGGAAGAAAGGCTTTGACCACGGTAATTATTACTTTCATTTCTAAGCTAAGAAATAACTGCAAATCACTGTATAAATAATTTAATCATCAACGTTAGAAACTTTTTTTCTATTAAATATACTGTGCTCTCTTTGTGTCTGTCTGTACTGTCAGTTACGTGCATCACTTGCCAAAAATTGTCTGATTCATTGCATGCAGGTGGGTGTCTGTCTCAACTGAGAACTTCAAAGACTCCACACACGCAGACATGAAAACCATATTGCCCAACGACAAAGAAGAACCTGTCGAAAGGCCTTCAATCTCTCACTCGCTGCTGTGGTGTAAAGTAAACTGTGGATTCCCTCGCATAGCTCGGTATCAGCACGTACAGGTCGTGAACAAAGTGGCGAAGGAATGGATCCAGGTATCAGTCGTAGAGCTGATGAAGAACATCGGGGCTTTGGCTTTGATCACCGCTGATGTGTGAGTGCCTCAAAGTGGCCTTGTCTCTCAGCGGGTATGAGCACACGCCTTTCCAGCACAGGCCATGAGAATGTGTCAGGTATTCAGTCTGAAAGGTGGGAAACGTTAAATCTTCTAGACAGTGTTTATCCTTGTTGATGATGGGGCTCTAAATCACGCCACATTACTGAGACTCTCGCCTTGAGATCTAATGCACTGCATCGATGGGCAGATTAAGTTTTTTTTTAAGTAGAAGTACAACAATGTTAATTTTCTCCATAAAAGTCAATATCTTATTTTAAGAATTTTGCTTCTCTGGTTTCTTAACTTACTGCTAAATGTTAATATTTTTAGTCAAGGAATAAGACATATTTTAGTTTTATGGGTGTCTATGTGTCCTGATGCTTCTTTGCCACCAACTTCACAGCTAGCTGCCCTCCCACTGTTACCATTATGCTAGCTGTTGAAGACTTACAGCTGTGGTATATACAATTGGAACGCAGTCATCATAATCAATCATGATTGCTAACAAAAGTAAATGGGCCCTGACCTTGTCAAGTTAAAAGACATTGTAGAATCTTCAACACCACATAGTACGAGAATTAAGTAAATGCATGTATGTATTTGAGCCTGTATATACAGCCTAAGCAGAGAAGCCCAGCCCTCTTTCTCGTCAGCCGCCTCCTCCAGCTCATCCAGGGGGACACCGAGGCGTACCCCCAGACCAGCTGAGAGATATAATTTCTGGGATATGCCCGCCCAGGAGGCATCCCAGTCAGATGCCTGAAGCACCTCAACTGGCTCCTTTCGATGTGGAGGAGCAGCGACTCTACTCTGAGCCCCTCCCCAATGACTGCACTCCTCACCCTATCTCTATAGAGACCAGCCACCCTTTAGAGAAAGCTCATTTCTGCTGCTTGTATCCGTGATCTCGTTTATTCAGTCACTACCCAAAGCACCGCTTTCACATTCAGCTCCCTCTTTACCAGTGAAGACCAGTGCAGCAGATGCAGCCCCAGTCCGTCTCTCAATCTCCCGCTCGTGAACAAGTCCCCCAGATACTTAGACAATTATTGCACCCTGGAAAAAGAAGAGTTCAAATAAATAATTACAAGCCCGAAACTACAATGATATTCATGCCCGTGGTGAGTGTACGTATGAGTGAGTGAGTGCATGGCATCTTCTAACCACAACTGTCAAGGCTGACTGACAAACAGGATGAAACTTTCTTTGAGAAAATAATTTGCTAAATTTTTAAGAAAGCTACAAAATTATTATCAATGATTTTATGTATAAAAGTAACAATATAATCAGGGTTAAATACTTATTCATAAGAAAAATGCTTACATTCTATGGCAGGTCGTTGTAACATAAAATCGGGCTGACCGCACCACACATTTTGACAAAATGATGTTTGAGATATCTTAAATTATAATGTCTGACCTGTCAAATGACGAATCCGGTGATGTAATTTAAGATATTTTAAATTACATTTTAGTCAAAATGCATTTTTGGATATCTTGAATTATTATTCTTACTAGTCAGAATTAAATTACCACTTTGACTAGTCAAAATGCATTTTAGATATCTAAAATATAATTGCGGATAGTCAGACGGAACCCATTTTATGTTAAAACGGCCTGCCACATACATTCAGTATTTTGCTTAATTTTTCTTAAAGAAAGAGACTGAAGTTTCAGTTACTTTACTTTCTCTTTCTTATAAATATGAAGCTAGCCAACTGTTGGTTAGCTTGGCTTAACATAAAACTAGAAAACTGAGAAAAGTAGCTAACCCAGCTCTGTCTTAAGGTACAAAAACCTATCTACAAGCAACTCTAAAGGACTTTTATTAATACCTAATCGCTCTTTTATTTCATAACAAAGCACAGCTAGCTTTGCCTCCTGTCTTTAGTCATCATGCTAAGCTAAGCTAAACTACAAAGAAAAAATCCTGTAAAAAGTAAATATTTCTTTAGCGTTCATAATAATTTTAAACAAATATTGTCAATATTTTAGGATTGAGAATAAAAATACATGTTTTTAGTGTAAAATTATAATTTATTATATGGGAGCATTCAAAGTTTGTGCATTCATGGAGAAAAGAGAAAAGCAACCTTTCTAATTTAGTCTAAAAGTAAATATCTACTTTGTGATTTTTCTCTTGAAAAGTTAAGCTGGTTATATATTTTGCTTACAGTTGCATAAAACAAATACTTTTTTCCTGTTTCTTTTCCATATGGGGAGCTTTTAACTGCATCATGTGCCATCGTTTTCAGAACTTTTTTTTTTATGTCTTAGGCAAAAAACACAGTACAGTAAAAAGCACAATGTTTGCTTTAGAAACAGAGTAAAGTATAACGATAAAAGTACCTAAATAATATGCGGTGTTTATCATTTGAGTGAATATATCAATTAATTTTCCATCGCTTGTGCCTGATACACATGGTTTACCATAAAAGTGAAGATAAATGGTTTTATTAACCCGTAGCATGGTAAGTTTAGAGCTTTTGCATCAATTAGTGGATCCGTTGTGATGATTGTTGATCATTCACAGAAGGCTATAATATTTTATTACCCACAGACGACTGACCTGGGCCTGCGCAAATAAATCTTCTACGTGTGCCGCTTTAAATGTGTTTGTCATGTAGTTTGGGGAAAATTAAGTAGAATTTATTTGAAGCAATAAAACTGGAAATATTTCCCTGGGGCAGCATGCCACCAAAAACACAAACACAACTGTTAAAACATGTCTCTGGGGCTGCAACCAGATACTGAAACTCTACTCTTCTGCAGGCAGCTCCTGAATTCTTCCATGTGTGTGTGCAGCCTGAACCTATCTTATTTTCACTTTAACTTTATCTGTTTTTCTACCTGCTCGATGACACTCGACAACATGAAACGTTTCGCGGCTGATAAAAGTGTTGCACATGCAGGTTTAAGGTTGGACAGGATGATTAAGAGTCATTTCTAATCCCTTGTTTTCACATCCCTGCGCTACTCCTTGTGCAGTCAACCATACATGGGTGGAAGGGCCTTACGCTGGGCCAACACCACCCCAGGAGGCAGGGATCCCCAGGCTGTGTGGGACGAGGGGATCCTGCTAACCTGCGTGCAACTCAGCCGTCATGCATCCGCCCACATGTTCCCCACCGCTGCACTTCACAGACATAGATTGACTCCAGGATTTATCCCTGAAGAGGTAAATACAGTTAAGCATGCAATGTTGACTCTCTGCTCACAGTGTTATTACTCAATTGGCAAAGACAATGTGCAAAACATAATTACTCTGTCGCAGAGAGGCAGAATTCGAAGTCTCAATGAAATGTAGTTATTATATAATGATAAGGCTGAACATGCTTCTTATAATATGTCCTGTTTTTTTTTCCAACAGCCTCTCTGTTGTCCCAACAAAGTTGCATTTTCTTTCTGGGGAGAGAAAGTGAATAAATTTATGTTTACGCTCCAAAAATCACCAGAGACAATCCCGGCTTCCTCTTTATGTAAAAAGATAATATAAGCTGAAAGATATTTTGATCGTTGTGTCACATCTGTTTTGTGTGCAAATTATAGCTTTGAAATTGGAAGTGAATGCTCATTTTCCCTGTGGTAGGTAAAATGAGCTTTGAAAAGCATCACCTATCCAGTGCCATTGCATATGGGTTTGCCACTTTGAGGTAAAAACTCATTATAGCCTCCTCTTTTTACATAAGTCCCGTGGGGTTCTGGACTATGTTACATAACCATGTATTAGGAATGTTCCTGGCAACTAATTTATTAGCCATTTAAAAGCAAGAAAACAGTCAAAATTTAACAACAATGGATCCATCCATGTTCTGCCACTTATCTGGGTTCAGGTTGGGAGGGGAGGGGAGGAAGGGAGACAGCAGTTTGATCAGAGAAGTCCAGACCTTCCTCTCCCAGGTCATCTCTTCCAGCTAATCTTGGGGGATACCGAGGCTTTCCCAAGCCCACTGCAAGATAATCCTTCCAGTCCTGGATCTGCGTCTGGGCTTCCCCCTGGTAGGACATGCCGAAAACACTTCGTCCAAGAGGTGTCCAGGAGGCATCCTAGTCAGATGCCCAAACCGCTTCAACTGGCTAACATTTCCAGTGCTAGGACCAACATGTCTGTATCACAGACAGCATAAAAGATGGATGGAGCTACCATCATGCAAGTCGTTGTTTCTGAGGGCATGTTCTGGAGCCTTGAACTGAGGATTTTCACCATCACTAGCTTTGTGTGTTTGGAAACTGGATGTGACAAGTGAGGAGTGGCTCTTAACCAACTGAGTGACCGAGCCTATAAACTCATCATGAAAGTGTTTTCCTGAAGCAACAAGGAGGATCAGGGATTTACATTAAAATGTATTTTCTCCGCAGTTATTACCCTAAGTTATTACCCTTGCTTTTTTCTCTTTTCCTTTCAAAAATAGAATATTTTCATGGCAATGATTCACCTCATTGGTTGGCTTGAGGCAAGGCTTACTTATCACTTTGGTCGAGCAGTTTTTTTTTTATCACTGTGGCACAACCTACACGAAACTTCCCATTTTCTACATCCACGTACTTCAGAATTGTGCAGTTTCATGCATCTGTCATCTGTTTGCTTTTCATCTACCTCATTTAAAGCTTCCCATCACTGAGAGAGAGCGTCTGTCGGATCTGCAGACCCGGTTAGTGTTGTTGTAACTGCTTTGAAGCAACAGTTAATGGTAAGTTAAGGTTAACTGACTTGTAGTTGTGGTGCCAACTAGTTTAAACTTGGAGAATTACTTGGAGAAACAAACAGCAGACATTATCTGAAACTGTGAAACTTAGCCAGTTTAAAATTAATATCCATCCAATTTCTTGAATCCAGGATTGCAGTAGGGATGTAAGTTATCCCACCCTCTTGTACAAATACGGTCACTTCTGGCTCCACAGAAAAGTGTGGTTAGCATCACATCAGTGTTTTAAATTGTGGACTCCAGAAACACAGCAGGTGATGCATTGCAATGGTGGCTGTGTCCATCTTTTGCGTACAGTCTATCCTGGAAACATGGGGAAACAGCCTAGTTCACTCTAATACAACCATAATGTCAAAAATGGATTATTGCTAAACCTCAGCGTAACTGTTTACAACTGTGACCAGTTTCTATACAAAGCTAAGCTAACAATCCTGGGTATTAATATATTTAATGTATATTTAAATTAATAAGCTTAGTTCCTGAGAAATTGAACAATTTAATTAAAGCTGAAGAAATGTATAGCACTAATACCAATCCTCTTATTCACTCACGTTGCAGTACACAATATATGAATCTGCATTATCTATTGTCAGTAAAATCTCATTTTGATTAATGAGCTTTGCGGTTCATTTTACTCAAAGCCACAGTTGATGAATTTACTGTTGAAGTTCTGAAATAGTGGTTACAGAAACATGACCAGCACATGATAAGAATCAGGCGAGATTAAGGGATTTTTATATAAATCTGGCATCGAGCTGAAGCTGCTAGAAATCAGACAAAATCCAAATAAAACAGCCGCTCTGTGTCTGGGAGGTGAAAACACAACAGTGTGGTTTATTTTACTGCCCAAGTTCAGATGTAATGCAAAACAGGGTTTGTTATGTGTTTCTTTTTCCCTCTGTTTCATGACTTCATTAGGTTAGATAAGCATAACCCTCGTCGTTGTCTGACACATTGTAACTAGAGTTTACTGTGGACAGTTCACGCCGCCGGTGGGAGGGGTGTGCTCTCAGTGGCCGTGTTTCCTAAGGGACTCAGCTTTGTCTCAATGTGTGGGTTGATCCAAAAGGTCCCACACGCCGCTGCATTAATCATCACTACAGATGAGAGAGAGGAAACAAAAACCCTCACCTCGGGCTAAACCCAGCCGTTACTCAACACGCCAGGCGTGATGTTTGACTCGACTCCCTCCATTACAGCCATCACAGAGCCCTCGCTGCGCTCAGCAGTGACAGATTCCTCTCATCTTTAGAGTGCAGAGCGCAATCAGGCTCGTACCTTTAACACGCTGCTCTGAAACCCGTGCGACATGATGGTTCACAGAGATCACGACTGTTTGAAATGTTCATCATCTCATTAAAAAAATTCCTCCCGCAGCATAACTCCACACCTCGCTGTTGTGATCACTTTCAAATGGAAAATCTCCAGAGGAATGCAGGGTTCGACTGCCCACCGCCAGCAGCCCACACACAGGATTGGTCAGATAGAAAACGAATGCCATCATAAGAACTGTTTCCACTGGGCACAAGGGGAAAAAATGTAAATTTGGAGTGTAAATGTTTGGCTTGTTTGAGAATACAAATTGCTTGCCAAGGCAGTTCCAATGGACGTGCTGTTTTCTCTGAGACCTAACAAATGTGTAATAGGATAAACTCACAAACTACCCAAGACAAGCACGTTTACCACTTTTCACGGTGTGTGGCATGCTCTTTTTCTTTCTCTTTTTGCCGCCAACAGAAACCCAGAGAGAATGGCACTAACAAATGCAACCTTGAATACAACCACTTCCACAGATGTCACGCTTAAATCTCAGGTTCCATCAGAGGTGACAGTGTTTGGCAAAGGCACTATTGGGCATAACACTGCATCTTAAGAGTGATTATGCCATTACCCTGTGATTGTGGGAGATGAGATGAAAAGAATGCTAGAGAGGGAGGCACAGGGGGATAATCCTCACAGAGGTGTTCCCTTTCAGGACCCTTTCTATGGGGCTTTGTGAGGGGCTTACACGGCATGCTGCCCCAGTTTTCAGGGCCACACCGCCCCTATCGGATGTCCCAGACACAGAGGAGTCAGGCTAGGCCTGTGAATGACAGAATCAATGGACTGGGAACAACATCGCCACAGGTCCTATAATATCCCTCCACCTAACTTTCCCAGGAGTCACATCACCACCTATAAGGCCTCGCAAGAGAAGCGGTATTTGTGAAGACACCCTGCTCCCTGTGAGACGAGGCAGAGGAGTGAGATCCCAGTGGGGTGCAATCTTCAGCAGGCTTCAGGGCTGACACAAGGTCATCCTTCATAGCTGCTGTTTTTACTGGGCAGACCAAGTCAAATAAACACCGCCAGGCCACAACCACCTACAAAGTGTTCTTAAAGACACAAAGGAGACCTCACTGTGTGGTTTCTAGAGGGGGGAGGCAGTGGAGGTTACCACAAGACTGGCTGCTGGGAGCAGACGTGAAGGCTGGTATATAGGGCAGCGAGAGTTACACGAGAATGCCAACATAATGGGTGGGCTGAAATCAAAACAAATAGCCCGTTGGAAAGTTTCACAAATATGCAACACCAGCAATAAACCAATAAATAACAGCGTCGGGGGCCAACCGTTGCTCCTGGAAATAGAAGTGCACCACAGCAATGCTGTTTTGCAAGCAGGCGTCTTTTTTTTGTTTTTTTAATAAAAGCATTGTTCTTTTGCTGAGGTCTGTAAACATCTTGTTTTGCTTTACTGCATCCTGAATTGTTCACATAGTGCTGAAACATTGGGGGCAGACTCCCACTGCGCACACTAATTGATGCATTGATCAGCCTTTAGATGTCCACATTCCTGGCATGCCTTGGGAAGTCATCTATTTAGAGATTCACACATTTTGATCCTCCTGACTGCATAAGGCCAGATCTGGCAGGGCACGCCGGCCTCGACCTTTGCCACACTTTATTTCTCTTCTTCATGGCCTGCACTGACACAAAATCTGCACATGTCACACATCCTATACAAACTAGATGTTTATAAAAAGAAATATGTTGGAATTCACTACCTTGATGGTCCCACCAACCTCTTCACTGTTGGACAGAGTTGTGTTGTACGTCTCCGTGTGTTGTGGAGTGGCCTCCTTTGGCCTCTTCCTCTCCTTCTTGGCATCCACTCCATCTAGAAGGACACATTGGGTCCAAAACACTGCAGCCACTACGGCCAGAGGCATAGCCCCACACCACATCTTCACACTCTTGCAGAAACAACCCAAAATCTTCTGGTGGAGGACCGGTCGTGTGGTCAGACGCAAGCTGAAGATGCCCACGAGGCTCACAAACACAAGAGACTGGAGGAATGCAGCTTCAGGGACTCTCTGTCCAAGAGACTGTCAGGCTGACTGCTGCTCCCCTCTTGATGAGCTCTCGGCCAGCACAGCGTTGCAGGGGCACTGCTAAGTCTCGCCAGAAATCTAGGAGGCTTACTCAACTATGAAATGTGTCAAGCAGAATGGTCCAAGGGAATGACAGATCAGCGCAGATCTGACAGCAAATAAACCCATTAGTGAGATTTTTCACGCTTTCTGCTCTGTTGGGGGGTGAGTTGCTGGAGGGGGGTTGCGTTGGGTTGGGGTGGAAGGGGCACGGGGGGTGGGGGGGCAGAAGAAGAGCCAGAGAGGAGGGGCGTCCAAAGCCGAAGGTGGGCTGTAGAGGGTTAGAGATGGATGGCAATATTCTCTTTTGGCTTGCTCTCCCCTGCTGCTTCTAATGCTCAGCAATGGGCTTCAGGCTCCAGCAAAACGATGTGGTAGCTGGAAAAACTGCAAGATCCACAGAAGTTGGGCTCCCATCAAAAGATGCAGGTCAGCATTCAAATCAATCTGCGTCCCGGCACACCATGCATCCACAGGGATGCCCAAGAGAAGATGGATGAGGTCCAGTATTGATCTTAGCCAGCCTTATTTTGTCCTTAAAGTGGTTACTCTGTGCTATCAAAAAGCATGAATCTCTACAGGCAGCAGTCGGCTCTTCAGACACAACTCAGGTGCTGTCTGCTGACTGTCCCAACAAGTCCACGTGCAGAGATTTGGTGCCTGGTGGGTCTCTTATTTTTTTTGCCTTGCTCCGCTGCACTCTGCCTCTCTGGTCTCAGCTGCTCCTTTGCTCTCTGACTGAGCTTACAGGAGGGCTCACAGTGGAGTTTTATCATCACCCATTCTCCCTCCCCCTGTCCTTCTCGCTCGCTCTCTCTCTGTCTCCTTTGACTTTCTCTGTTGGCAACCTCAGCTGATTCAGCTCTGTTTTATCTCAAAGCTGAAGAGCTTCTCTGGAAGACGAGTTATGGGATGTGTATAAAGACACCAATATGAACCTGATTTACCAAAGCTATGTGTTTAGATCCAAGCTGGAAGCCAAAAGCAATTCATGCACCTTTTTTTTGTGACCTTGAGACATTATCTGGTGTAATCTGCTGTCTGAAAGTAGGCCAGAGACAGAGGGGTACACTTGTTTGTTTTATTCAGTATTGGTGTTCACTTCGGTGAATGCTCCCGGAGGAAAAAAGTGGAAATTGCAGGTTTCAGTAAATAAACGTGGCTGATGTGAATAAATTACTGGTCTGGGTATTTCTTCAATCATTCATCAAAAAGGAATTCAACCCCTGCCAGATTAATAAATAACATGTTAGCTCATGAGTGCATACCACTTTTTTTTTTATTTTTTTACATTTTTAGACTGCTGTTTCCTCCGTTTGCCAATAATACATTTTAACACAGTGCCACCCAGAGGCAGCAGCATGAAGTACAACTATCTAACTAGCGCTTTTACACAGTTGGCTCCATACTGGTGACATCTCACTTCCTGTATGTGCAGGCACATCTGTTTGAAGACATAGCAGGAAGCTGCATCAAAGAAGCATCAAGCTCAGCAGCACGCCAGGAAATACTTTCTTTTAAATTCAAAATAAAATAAGAACGTTAGCCGCATGGATTCATTTCAGCATGAAAATAAAGTTTAGTAGTTTGGTGCAAACAGTAAACCATATGTAGACTTTTATGGCTCATCTTTGTGTGTTTAATGCTTCTTATAGCGTGCCAATTGAAATACTTGATATATGGAGTGGAAACAAGCTACCATTAGTAGCCATTATTTCTATTCTACTTTCTATTTTCTTTTTTACAATATGGGCATCAATTTAATCAATTTCAACCATTTCAATTATTTTTATGATTAATTTTTAATCTGAATATCCATGAAATTTTTATTTTTTTCTCCATTAGCTTTAAGAATTTTCCCATTATTTATTTTCTCAATCACTGACCACATTTAGTTATTTCCACTTTTAATGTTACTTTTATCTATTTAACCCAGTTACTTTTAACATTATTGTCAAGTCTTTTGATATTTTATTTATCTACTGTTGTTTCAGTCATTTATACTCGGGCCCCATGTGACAGTCATGAATCATCTTTGATTAACCACACTTTTAGGAAAGCCAAATTCAATTTCACATGCCACAGACCTGCTGAATCAAGAAATCACTTAAATAGAGCATGTCTGGCAAAGTGAAGCAGGCTAAAAGATCTCAAAAAGTAGAAAATCGTGCTGTGATCTGAAGAAACAGCTGAGAAACAAAGTCATCTATCAGTCTGGAAAGGGTTACAAAGCCATTTCTAAGGCTCTGGGACTTCAGTGAACCACAGTGATTATCCCCAAATGGAGAAAACTTGGAGGAGTGATGAACCTTCCCAGTAGTGACCGCCTACCAAAATTATTCCAAGAGAGCCTCAATGACTCATGTAGGAGGTCACAAGAGAACCCAGAACAACATTTAAAGAACTCCAGGCCTTAATTGCCTCAGTTAAGGTTAGTGTTCATAATTCAGCAAGAAGAAATAGACTGGGCAAAACTGGCATCCATGGGAGAGTACCAAGGGGAAAACCACTGCTAACCAAATAGAACAACAAGGCTTGCCAAAAACTGATCCTGAAGACTTCTGAAAAAATATTCTGTGGACAGAACTGAACTTTTTGGATGTTTTGAGTCGTATTACTTCTGACATAAGACTCACACAGCATTTCAACTTGGGTTATGCAGCAGGACAATGATTGAAAATACACCAGCAGATCCACCTCTGAATGACCCAATTAATTAATTAATTCATTCATTAATTACAATAAGATAAAAAATTAAAACTTTTTAGAGTGGCCTAGTTGAAGTCTGTGTCTTCCACGGTGATGTGAAAGAGTCAGTGCCAGTTATCGCAAACGCTTGACTGCAGTTTTTGCTGCCGATGGTGGCACAACCAGTTATTAGGTTTTAGGGACAATGGCTGCAACTGAAGTGTTGACAGTCGGCACTTTTACTTTGAAAGAGCTGAGTGGAAGTTACGTGGTAAACGCCGTTACCCAGCAGAGTTGGCAGCGGTGTCCAGTCAGGGACAACCTCTATTCATTTTAACACTAACTGGAACCTCAGCTTGGATTTGGCGACTGACCCGGGTCTTTCTGGGGTCGTTTATAAGCTGAGCCGTCCCACATTTTGGATAGGGGGTGTTGTCCTGGGAGGTGAGCCACGTGTACAGGAACTGGACCCAGAGGAACCAGTGAAAGTCCGTTCGACTAGGAAGTCCCTGCTGATATTAACCACAGCTAGCTGGTGAGTCCGGAACATCCTTGGAGAACCGTTTCTGGCCGTGTTTTAGAGGCTGGTTGATCTCTGTGAGCGCTGTCCTCTATTACTGCCGAAACTTTTGTTACTTTTGTTACTTAGCAACGAGCGCTAACGTGTTAGCCTGCCAGTGCTAACCACCCGTGTATAAACGACGTGAAGGGGCTAAATTAGCATGCTAACTGATGTTTACATTACGAGAATGTTTTTTTGTTCGTTTAACTTTACAGCTGCCAAATAAATACTGAGACTGACAAGGTGACTACAAGTAGGGTTAACAAAAATAAATAAACCTCCCTGTTTTGGAATAAAGGAAACCTTGTGTAGCTTTTTTGGGGGGGTGGGGTGCTCGTGTGTCTTTACTGCATCATTAAATCGCGCATTTTACAACTGCTGAACTAATAAGTCGGCATTTGTTTATAAATTATCAAATAAATTCTTTAAAATTTGCTTACATGTGTTTGCTGTACAGTGTGTATGTATGTTGGAGTTGTAAATGAGCGTGTATGAGTGGTAAATACACGTAGGTGTTAAACAGAGACAGAAGGTATCTCATTAAGGATTTTAAAGACAACAATGGGGAATCAAGAGCATCCTGAACATGGGCTATAGCTCGAAGGAGTCAGTCTATAAAGAATGTGGTATAACCAGTCTTGTGCCTTTGTTGGTCCTTCCACCAGCTGCAGAGAAGAGCAAAGTGAAAAGCATTCACATCTTTGATGTTTTTTCATGCTTCTCCTGTTCCTGGTGAACTCCAGTCGAGCTGCAGACTGTTGGGATGTTTGGGGACTGTAAATGGCTGTAACTGTTACCTTATTTCCGAATAGGTTGATATTAGCTGATATATTTGTGCCTTTCTGTTTTTTAGATGATAATGTGATTCCACATAACTCATCATTTCCTTTTACGTTCAACTATTCAAGGTAATCATGGCTGTTTGGAGGAAACTATGGTGCAGAAACCTTCTGGCTGTGTCTCTGCTTTTCTACGTGCTGCTACACACCATTAACGTAAATGCACGGCCAGCCAACATGTCGGCGTCTAAAGATAAGCCTCCAGCCAGCAAAGATGAGAACGAGATTCTTCCCCCAGACCACCTGAACGGGGTGAAGATGGAACTGGACGGCCACCTCAACAAGGACTTCCATCAGGAGGTGTTTCTGGGGAAGGAGATTGAGGAGTTTGAGGAGGACTCGGAGCCAAGGAGGAACAGAAAGAAGCTTATTGAAATTTTTACCAAGTAAGACATAGTTTTAACTCTGAATAGCTCTGAGTCACAGCATTCCTGAGCGAGATACTCAAGTATAGCTGCAGAGCAAGTGGAGGAAGTATTAAAGTGTTAAGTCTGACGCCATACTTCAGCTTCCAAAAGCAGCCAAACACTGACTGAGGCAACATTGAGATTTAAAAACATTCTAAACATATTTATGTGAATCTTAAGTGTGGCTGTTCTCCCAGGTGTTACAATGATGTTTAACTTCCACACATCAAAGAAAAAGAGGATTTATGAGGTTTAGCAGAATTGATATAAGATAAACTGTCTTCTGATTCAAGTATTTCTTTAAAAAAAAAGTGCAGCTTTGCTATGATTCTGAACATAAACAAAGACAGAAAATGAAATATTTGTACGGTTTGTGAAGGTGGGATGAAATTGTTCTCATTAAAAGGACATGATAAGCCACATGATGGGTCAGGAAAAAGGCGCCCAAAACGGACAAGAAATCAGCCAAAAGAATGTCTGAGATGCGCCCATCCCCAACACAGTTAGTTCATACATTACTGCATGCTTTGGATGGCTCGCTATGAAAGAGGTCCTGTTCCTAAGCTTAATGCTTTAGTTGGCCTCTGGGAGTGATTCTTATCTAAAACATTAAAATATTTTCTCTCATGGACACTGGGAGTTTTTAAAAACGTAACACATAAATAGTGATGATACAACGCTGGAGAGGCTGAAAATGACTGCCGATTGCTTTGGGAACTTATATCCCTGCAGCCTATTAGAAAGATGAGAGCCTCATCCACCACAAGAGACACTTATCAAGTAGATTGCAGGACTTGAAATTCCAAATGTTAGGATGCCAAACTAACCAGAGCAAAAATGATATGTGTACTTACCACTGTAGCTGGAGGTGTGTTTGATTTAGATGTTCTGGGGTGTGTTGTTATTGTGAATCCTTTGAACTTAGAATAGAATAATATAGAATGCCTTTATTGTCATTATACACCTGTACAATGAGACTTGTACTGTTCACTCCATGTTCACCCATGTAGAAGGCAAATTCAAGACATGTGAGGCAGCATAGCTGCATTCAAAGAAGGAATATAGTCAACAAGCTATGCAGGTATTTCTGTACATAGTGGTGCTGTATTTTGAAACGAAATCCTCTTTCACTTAGTAAATGTGCTTTTTGAGGACAAAGTTCATTCAGAGTTTGGGAAATTCCTGACCCTATGACCCCGATAAGCAGCAGAACGTAGATGAACAGACAGAAACAAAGACAGCTAAGTTATAATGGCTAAATTTATTAAACACACATTTAATTCTGTCATCACGAGTGCGCCAAAACGTCTCTGGGTTTAATTAAATATAGATTTTCTTAGCTCATCATAATAAGGACAGTACAAAAGAAACTGTCATTTATTCTCTGCTTCTTATTATTGACGCTATTAATCCAGCCTGTCATATTCGTCAATGGTTTAATCTGCCAGCTTAAGAAGCAAGAAGAAGGATTCCAGTTCACAGCAGCAGTTAGACTCGATAACACACCATGATGTTATTTACCTCCACTGCCATCACTTATGCACACCTTTACATATACATTGTATTTATTTACACTCCCACCCATGGGAATATTGTGTATCCTGTATACAATACACCCCAAGTTTGTGCCCCAGTGGGTGGTGCAAGTCAAAGAGTAGGTGCTGGTCTGTGGGTGTGTGGGCTTCACTTTTCACTTGCATACTTACAACTGAGGCACAGGAGACCATTAAAAAATGACTACAGGCAGACGGCTCCTTGCAAAACAGATGCACAGGAAAGAAGGTCAGACAGCAATTAAGCAGAATAAGAAGACAAGAGGAACAACACTGTCATCCCTTATGTGCCAGGCTAGAAACTCAGAAGGCATCACATCCCAGTATACTTCAAACTTAGTCACACTCTAAGGCTAACTGGTCACATGCCAATGTTCACATTTTGGCCCGGGAAGAAATACATATGGTTTGAAAGAGGAGTAAAGGGATCCAACTATGTCCACTGTGAACCACCATCACTGAAGAGAGGAGGTGGTTTACGTCTACAGTGCAGTCCTGAGCTCCCTTCCCGGGCACCTCAACCCCTATTCGCACCTTTCTTCAGGTGACACCAATAGGTCGCTTGATAGAATGGGGCAAACTCCCAAATTGGTTTCACCCTGAATCACTGGCTGTGATGACCCACGCCCTCTTTCAGACCTTGGTGCATGTAATTATGGCGTGAACAATTGTCAGTCACAAACACCTGCAGGGGACTCCGCCCACTAGGGTTTAAATGGTGAGAGGTGAAACGTCTTCAACAAAGTCAAAGAAGTCCAGTCACCTTTTTCAAGCTGCAGAGACTACTATGACCTGGAAGAGTGGGTACCTTCACAGACGTGGTAGAGAACATTTTTAAAGATTTCCAGCGGCACATATAAATATAGAGCCAGAGTCACAAATGACTCCGCTTGGTTACTTCACGGTTAAAGTCTTTTGCATGTTTGACAGATGAAGCCTTAGGTGGCTCATCATGTTTAATTAGACCTCTAATGGAGTGGAGACGGTGTTAATGTTCAGGAACCAGAGCTAAATTGGGAGCTAATTTTTTTTCTTTTTTAAATTATTTCCTGATAGAGTCGACTTCAATAGGGACAGGAGCGTGAGCGCCAAGGAGATGCAGCGCTGGATTATGGAGAAGACAGAGGAGCACTTTCAGGAGGCCAAGAAGGAGAACAGGAACAGTTTCCGTGCTGTTGATCCAGACGGCGATGGTGAGAGGTTCACAGCTTCACAGGACTTATAAGTACTTCCTGTCTGGTTAAATCCAAATTCTGAATTCATGCTTTGTGTGTAGGTCATGTGACGTGGGATGAATACAGGGTGAAGTTTCTGGCCAGCAAAGGTTTCAATGAGAAGGAGATTGCAGAGAAAATAAAGAATAATGAAGATCTGAAACTGGATGAGGAAAGTAAGTGTTTGGTTTTTTTCCATTGTAGGTTTTTTTTGAACAGTAAAACCTGCAGAGGTCTACTGTCTGTCTGCGGTGTTAATATTTAATCCAATCTTCATCTCTGCAGCTCAGGAAGTCCTGGAAAGTCTGAAGGACCGCTGGTTTCAGGCCGACAACCCTCCAGCAGACCAGCTGCTGAATGAGGAGGAGTTCTTGTCTTTCCTCCACCCTGAGCACAGCAGAGGCATGCTCAAGTACATGGTCAAGGAAATTGTGCGTGACTTAGGTATGTTTTTCTTACTCATTTTCTTGAACCATTCAGGAAGACATTATTAAACATCTCACAAAAGCAGCCTATAATGGTGTTTTTTGATGAGGAACTGATCTAACGGTAAGAGGAAGTTTGTTCCACAGTGACGGGTCCTTTTTTAATTTTAAGCTTGTCATCGCCTCAGTAATTGATCTTTTGATCTGAGGGCACTAAAGGAGGTGGAGTGTAACCAGACCAAGGAGTGAAGTCAAATTTAAGACTGTGTAATGATCTGGACTCGAGTGATTGTGAGGACTTACTGCTGTGTATACAGGAAACTGTGGCATCATGAATGCAATGAGTTGCAGTAATTTAATCATGAGGAAACAAGAGTGTCGATAAAATGGTCAGTCATATATTTTGGAAACATGACCTTTGCAGTATTTCTAATCTGTAGAACAGACTGATACTGATCAAAAATAATGTCCACTTTTACACACACACACACACACACACACACACACACACACACACACACACTAGAGTGCTAATGTAAAGCTAACGACGTGTTGGGATCCAACATGTATAATATTGACTGAAAATGTATGGACCAAAGTTTATTCTGCCTGCATTCATCTCACAGTGGTTCCCCTGATTTGAATGCACATAGTGGATACATATCTGTGGCTTTGCTGCAGAAAGCAGTGTTCCTGACCTAGTTGGGTGATGCTGGTTTAGTGTCACTGCATGTAAATATTGCACCTCAGGGTTAAGTTTGGGATAAGCACACAATGGTAAAGTCAACAGTAAGAGTTCCTGCGACATTCATTTATCTCAGCACTGTTTGATTTCTCCGTCTGCACAAGCAAGCTTTGTTTATACAGGAAACGAGCAGAAGCATCAACTTTGTTTCGTCTAAATGACGTTTCAAGCCCAAATATTTTTCTCTTGGATCCCAAATGGTAAAAGAGTGAAATAGCCCATTCCCTAATTTTCCATTCTTTCCTGCAGTACTTATTTAAGGCTCTCGTGGCAGTTGAAAGTGGTCCCACTTGCATTTTTCTCATGTGGCATAATGTTTACTTTCCATTTTTCTCATGAAGTATCATTTTATGAACAAACAGGGCTGCTTTCACTGGGAAATTTTATACAATATCAACATTTATTAAATATCAACTTTACCTACAATTTTTTTAAAAGTACTTTTAATAATTTTTTTTGTTTCTATATATTTTCCTTTAATAATGTCACAGTAATGGGGTGACCAGATGCCAGTAAACTGTGTGTTTCAGATGTGAAGGACAAATATTTAATTTGGCTGCAGCTTTTCCAGCCACCAGGCTTCAACAGAGACAACAAAATACTTTTATTGTCACTGATGTTAAAGCTGCAGTGCTGCCCAGTTACCATCCTAGAATTTCATTTTTTAATACCACATTTGTTGTGAGACTCTAATGTGTCACTTCATATCATACTCTCCTAGTAAAAAGGCAAAAAAACACCATCCATGGCCTTGTGGATTTGTAGTGAGTGGCAGGTTAACCAGCACAGGATCAGTGTGTGGTGATTGTGACAATTAATCTAAAGATTTTTCCTTTCAGACCAGGACGGTGATAAGAAGCTGACCCTGTCAGAGTTCATCTCTCTGCCCGTGGGCACCGTGGAAAACCAGCAGGCTGTAGACATTGAAGATGAGTGGGTTCGAGAGAGGAAGAAGGAGTTTGAGGATGTCATCGATTCAAACCGCGATGGCATTGTAACCATGGAAGAGCTGGAGGTGAGCGATTTAAAAAAAGAAACAAAAAAAAATTATTTCATTCATGTGAAACAGTCAGGTGTTTGCTGTGGGCAAAATCTGCTTTATGAAAGGGTTTTTGAATCAGTGCTTATCAAACATCTTTCACAATTTTACTCATAAAAACATACAAAATTAAAAACCCAACTAATACTAATTATGATGGAAAAGATATTTGAAGTGTGATTTGGAGAAAGTAAAAGATTCAGTGCAGTTTGTGCTGTAGATTTAATTTCAGGTTAATAAAACTGACATTTCTGAGCTGATAATATCAGCAGGATTATGCAAAACCATCGAATTTCATAATACTAGG
>VOQJ01030569.1:11926-26866 GCA_015052665.1 Apistogramma diplotaenia
ATTACAAAAGTCAATATTTTATTTTTTTCATGTGTTAATTTGTCTAAATTTGGGGGGGGGACAAAACATTTCCAGCAGGCTAAAGGTGATAATGACGCTGAGGTCAGACGGACTAACATTTCAGGGGACTCGGTGGGCTTCTGCTGTTGCTCTGTAAAATTGTCACGGTAACACATTAGCATTTGCTCGGATGATGTCAAAAGCTCCCTCTGACGTCACGATTCGTGTGCATCCAGCGATGCCGGATGGTTATTTGCATCTGCAGCAGCTCCGTTCCAAACCAAGTACAGCTCCCCCCCCCACCACCACCGCCCCTCCCCGCCAGCTGAATTGATCCGAACACTCATGGACCGGTGGAGTCATGGAGAAGAACTTATTTTCCCAATTTGTGTTGATAATGTGCTTATTTTTCATCACGTATCCCAGTCGCACATCCGAATGAGCTGAATAAAAATGTGAGAAGTTCAGTTTGTTTTTTGTTTGAAATCCTGAAGCTCAGTTAATCTTGTGTGTTCACAGCTTTAGTCGTCAGTTCAGTTTGGATTTGTGAGGTGTTCGTCCTCCTCATTTTTTTTGGGGGGGGTGTATTTGGTCTGGAATGCTGCCACTGCCTCTTTCTGCCAGCTTGGTTTGTTCAGGATCAGATCAAGTGTCCATATCCAAATCAGGTTTTCAAATAGCCTCTCCTCCCTTTTTTTCCCTCCTTCTCCCTTGTTTTTCTTCCATATTTTTGAGGATGAGGCTTTTTGTGTCTCTACTGGGTATAGTAGCCTGTGGTGTCCATTCAGTCCTGTTGGTAGGAAGAAACAGCAGGGAGAGGTGATTGTATCACTGTAGGAACAGCAGCGTGGAGGATGTGGCGGTCAGTATTTTAATCCTTTCTGCTCTTCTTGTCCTACCCCTGGACACTGACTTTTTGAGGAAGTTCTGCTTTAAACCACAAATCTTTAAAGCTTTGTGGTCTAGATTTCAAAGTGTCTCCCCCTAGTGGGAGTAATATCCATTAAATTGTGAGCCAGTAAGCAAAAGTTGTACATGTGATGACACACTTTAGGAAATCCAGATTCTTATCTGCAGTAATCCTTACTTGTACTTTATTTTTAAGGTCTCAGCCTTTTTGGCTTGAAAGTGGAAGCAGTATTGTCCCAGGAAAAATCTCGTGATCTTTGTGCGTTTTACTTCATGTTGAGCAGAGACTTGCGCTTCTTTCTACATTGTATTTGACAGGTAGTGCTTCTGTCGCCTCGTGCTGCTCTCCCAGGTTTGTGTGTTCTTGCAGAGAGCAGTCTCAGTTTAAAGGGGAACTTCCTCCCAGTGTTGGACCACAGACGTCAAATCGAATGACACCCTGGTGAAGCCATTAGAAATGTCCGCCAGGTGGATTGTACAACATGAAATCATTTTTGGTGATTTTTGTTTGAGTTAGCTGACAGAAGCAGTTTAAAAAAAAAAGGAGGAAAAAAAGAGTATGAATTTCAATATAAACAAAAATAATGAAAAAAGATGAATAAAGATGTTAAAGACATTTTCTGTCCATAGTTTTTTGTTTCTTACAAATGAACAGATGCACCTCTTTCACTATAACAGTCTGCAGCAGTTTTATGCTGAAAGGGAAGATTTCACACTGGAGAAATCTAGTTTGGGCTTCACATTAGTGTAATGCAGTAAAGTCATGTCAACCAAAATGCCTCCCAGCTGAGTTTATTGTAAAAGTTAATATGATAATGGAGAACCCTAAAAAGCCCAGCTAAGCTCAGCTGTTTTCTCTCAGTGGCCAAAGAGGCTCTTGGCTGGTCTGCACAACATTTAAGCTTGTAGTTACTAATTAAAACTTGCTGATGGGGAGTGTTGGTAGTTTTGCAGGAATGAATAAACAAATGAAGAGCTTCACCTGGTCCGGGGCTGCAGAGAATATTAAAGTTGCAACAGCGTTTCAATGGGAGTTCAGTTTTTCCTTCACATGCTTGGCTCTCCTCACTCAGGACCGCTGTGTGAGAGCGATGATCCAAGACATTCATGAGCATTCATTCCCTCCGGAGCCTTTGATCCTATCGGAGGATCTTTTTCAGCAGGTGGTTGCCATAATATTTCCGTTCAGAAAGCCCAGCTGTAGAGGGAGGCTTTGAAAATGAGCAGCTGAGGTTGCTCGGTCAGCCAAGATTAATCTTTAATTTCTTAAAGCTGACCATCATTTATCTAGACAGAGGGATTTGGTAACAAAGGCCACTGTAAGCATAAAGCTGAGACGGCTTCACACAGCAGTTAAAATCTGCTTGAGGCTAAAATCTGTACCTCGTCTAAGAATGAATTACTCTCATCTTGCAATCAAGAAGGTGGCTCAACATGAGACGTTAGGATCAACTTGATGAACAGCCATCTGTTTTTGTAAAGCTCCATGTCCTCATGGAGGCTGTGCCCAAACAGCAACACGCGCCTCACCGGAGAACCTGATCTGCTGCCCTTAAAGCAGCGGTCAGACCAGAGTGAGATCGCCCAGAGATAACCTTTCACTTACAAACATGAGGATGTGGGCAACGCTTGATGCTGACCTTTAGTAGTAAAAGCAGCTCGGCTCGCGCAGGATGCAACTAAAGAACAGCTATGTAGTGATATCCAAGGAAAGAAACAAATTAGGCAACACAAAGCTTACTCTGTGGTTCTGAAAGCAGACTGCAAGATGAAGGATTGTTTAAAGAGTCTAACTATCCTGAAGATGGCCTCATCACTGTGCAACAGGAGAGTGAAATGGGGGGAGAGGAAGGAAATGTTAATGGACTAGAGGAGCCCTGACTTCCTCCAGTGAACATCCCAGACTGCAAATCCTTCGACTGTTGATCAAAGCTCCTGATATGTGCTAATGTGAAAGAGCTCCCGAGGTCACCACGCCAGATTATCTGCATGCAGCACGCTGGCAGGAACCACGGCCATCGCGCAGGGACGCTGCTGCATGCAGGAAAGCTTATAAGAGTGGAGAAGAATTACAAGTTTAATTGGACTGTGGAGATCAGCTTGTTTGACAGTTCACTTAACCTGACCTAACTAAATTAAATGAATCTTCCTCACCAGTCCACCTGAAGACATGCTGCTTTAATAAAGTGGAACCAGTGAAACATGGGGGTACTCAGGAGGTAGAGCAGGTCACCTACCAATTGGAAGGTTGGTGGTTCAATCCCCGGCTGTTCCAGTCTGTCCAAAGTACCAAGTAAAAGTGTCCAGTTCTTTCATTTAATTTAATATTGCCGCTGACAAACAAGATGGGAGCGGTTCTCTTAGGAACCCCAGGAGCTCCAATCAGAATCAGTGAACTTTATTAATCCCCGCAGAGACACTGAAGTTAGCATATGGAATGATGCTCCCATACTCGAGCTGTTTGTGTCATTATTTGTAGCATTTTTACATTTATTAAACTTAAAAAAAAAACAAAACAATTCATGCACCACTGTTACATGAACACTTAAGCCTCTCCCCAGCACGAGTGTGACAACAAGTACACAGTCTGCTGTCTCCTTTGGGTCCCTGCCAGCAGATGGTTTAAACACTGTGCTGTGACTCATTGTCAGCTTCTGTGTCCTCGGGCGGGATAACTGAGAATCACAGACGCAAGCCTTGACTGTCATCTCATTTTGGTGTTTTATTTTTCATTTTTCTGCCCTGAAATGTGGAGGTGATTGGACGAAGCAATTTGAAAACATTCAGCACTAACATGCTGCACTTCAAATGCAGCAGTCTGTCCCGTTTGACACAAACCACCAAGTCTTTTTTTTAAAAAATTTATTCTATATTGAGTCCAGATTCAGACCGAAGACCAGTGGCAAGGTGGACGACGATCGGAGAAGCCGTCCCGCTGAGTCTAGGTGGAGATGCACAAGATCAAGGGAACAGACGTAAGAACACAAAGAGGCCAAGGACAGCGCAAAAGGCTGCAAGAGTCAGGCTACTCACATAGAGAGTCCTCTGAGCGCTCTGTAGCTTGGAACCATAGTTGGACTGGTACTCGGTTTGCGGCAGCTTGCTCCTGGCCTCTGCGCGGTAACTTGCCGGTTGTGCACGGGCCTGAGGCGGGGCGCTGCTCTGACAGATGATTTGCAGCTCAAAGCATTCAGGTCCCCTTGCACAGCTGGGAGTAAGAAGAAAGGGGGAGAAAGTGTCCGAAAATAACACATACGGTGCAAGAGGGACACGTGAGAAGGACATGATGAAAAGGTGGAATCTGCGGCTGTGGCTCACCGACTGCACTGAACTGAAGGATTCTGATGGGAGGGGGTCTTCCAGCACCACAGGTGGGCGCTCTCGTCCCAGTGTTTCCCATCTAAATGAGAAGTTACAAAGTGCATTCGTTCAAATATACTTATTTTCTTAGATGTGCATGCTGTCATACAGCCCCAATTTGGTCATCTCATTCAAATGATCTGTTTGAGAGGGGCAGCCAATCAGAAGAAAGCTGGCTCAAAGAGAGGGTGAATTCAGAGAGGTTGCATCAAACCCAGCGTAAGATGAATAAGAATTATTAGTCATGAAAAACTGCTCCACTAGAGCTGAGGGGAAAAGATGTGGCGATGCATTGTAGCATAATAGGTTTCCTTTACATTACATCATGATCCATGCATCATATATAATTAGTGAGTGTGTGACAGGCAGCTGTTCTACCTTTGTTTGTGACAACATGACTCCAGCATGAAGGAGTGTCGAGCAGGTGCTGCAGTCCGCTTTCTTTGAGCAAATGTATCAGAAAATCATTACAGTCGGGCAGGCCGTTTCTGGGAGACAGCACAACCACACCTGAATATGCACAAACAGAGAAAAGGTATGAGTGTGTGCTTCACAACTTTCAAACTGTAGCTTAGTGAGCTAAGAAAACAAGAGCACCTGGTGTCATTTAGAAACCAGAAAAACTAAAGCTTTGGTTTGAAGGTTTAGTTACCTGCAGCTCAAGTGCACAAACACCACATAAATCAAATCGAACAAACAAATAAAAAAACAGCAATCTAACCTTCCTTGTAGATAATCTCAGTCTTTGTGCCTTTTGCCTCCTGCTGCTGCAACACATTTGCTGTCAACAGAAGAAAAGAGTGTCTCTACACCTGCCGGCTACATGCTGTGATGCTGTGCATGCGTGTCTGCTTCAGAGGGAACGATAGAAGTTGTCCTTACCCCTTCCGCCATATCCATGACAACACTGTCCTTTCCCCTCTGTACCAAGTAAGGGCTGAGCATCCCTGGCAAGTCCTGCATCCTGTGCCCAGCCTACCGACAGGACGGAGCCAACACCCTGAGTTTCCACGGAAATGGAAGGTGTGAGGGTGCCAAATGAAGGGACGTGGGCAGGGAGGAAGCAAGAAGAAGGAGGCCGGGGGACAGAGCACAGAGTCTGAGGGCTGTGGTAAAATGACCTGTCACTCAAATGATCTGCCGCCTGCAGCAGGCCAGTAAACGAAGGCGCACGCTCAGCCTCAGTCGAGCTGGAGTTCAGCTGTGGGTAGCGCTCCCTGAGGGCTCCATAGTCCTGCATATAAGTGGTGAGAAATCTCTCTGATCTGCTGAAGCCATGAATCTGGAAAGTGGGAAAATTTTAAACAGAGAGGCATTTTTCCCTTTAAAAGTCAGTTGACCTTGTGAGGATGGTCGGACACAGGCTGACGCCTGTCCCAGCTGTCATAGGGCGAGAGGCAGGTTACACCCCGGAGAGGTCGCTAACATGTACTGTATGATTCCTTGAAAGTTATGTAAGTTGTTTGCTTTGTGCTGCCCCCACGTGGCCAAAGTGAGGATTTCAATATGAATGAATCAACTATTTAAATACAAATGACCAGTTAAAGCTTTGGTGCAGTTTGATTAGCGTGCTTTTAAAGAAGCATTCGTTTCAGTTCAACCGAATAGGGAAACAACGCGTCGTTGCACAGTTCAAATATGCAAACTCAAGTTACATGTTTACCTTCAGGTGATCCGAGGGAAACATGATTGATGTATTTTGGTTCCTCCTTGAGTAATCTTAGTACACGATCTATGGCACCATCACCATATTAAAGCTGGGTTAAAGGCTAAAGGCTGAAGGCCATCCAGGATCTCTCTGAGTGAATGTTTTTGATTATTTAATCAAAAACATTCTGCTGAATTCTACAGCCAGTGTTTATACAGAGCCCCCCTGCTTCAGCAGCTCACATGTGCTTTGCTTATTTTTAATACTGTCACAAATCACTAAAGAATGGCTTTCTTCATGTTTACCAGGCATTTACTACTGCTGTCTTAAAAATGTTCCTTGTTTTGATTTTTTTTAAGCTCAGCAGGCGAAATGCAGCTGAAGTGGGTTCAGGTGTAACCTTTCTAGTCAAAAACCTCTGGGTTGTCCTGGGTCTGTACCGTGGAAAACTATTGACACAATGCTATTGGAAAGCATAAATGACCATGCATGCTACCTCCACTGTGTTTTAAAGGTGATACAGATACATATACTTTAGCCATTGTGCCCCCCACCCCACCAGTCATTTTGGTACTGACCAGTGGGGTCAGTACCTTTCTGTTCAAAGGAAGCAGTTCGTTAACTAGTTTTAAAAGGCTTTTAGGCTCATCTGGACTTCCTATTCTTGAGGCTGATTAATAGTTTACTTGTGCATTTCCTCTCTTCACCCCTTTCTCTGAAAGCTTCTCTTTATGGGACTTTTTTTTGGAACAGAAAGGATCCTGTGATCATGCACCACTGTTGTCTTCAGTTTGTGTGTGTGTGCTTTTATCATTAAAATGTACCAAAATGTTGATTTGGCCTCTACCAATGATTCTGCTTTATGACTGATGGATTTGTTGGCTTGTTTCACTTGTATTGAGTTCCTTTGACTGCAGGGGTAAATGTGGCCTCCCAGCAACAGCTTCCAAATGCAAATGACGCCTCACAGTAAGAAGGTCCTGGGTTCAAATCCACTAGCGGATTCAGTCCTCTCTGTGTGGAGTCTACATGTTCTCCCTCAGACACTGTTAAGACTATGTGGTGATTCTAAATGGTCGTAGGTGTGAATCTGAGTGTGGCTGTCTGCCTCTCACCCTATGGGAACCTGGGACAGGTTCTACCTGCCCTGAGCTTGAAAATGGATGAAATTTAAGGAAGACATAACATATGAAACCACACACCTGTCCAAAAACCTGTAAATTACCCAGCTACATTTAAGGCCCTCATAATCAGGTGCTGTGTACAGCAGTGACTGAGAGAAAAATGTATGAAAATAGTTTGTTTTATATGTACAAAGCTGCAAAACAGCGACTTCAACTTTGGGCCTTTAATTGCAATTATTCAGATTATTTACAACAAAGCAAACATCATGTACAAATTCAACCCTTTAATTACAAATCATAAATGTAAACCAGTCTTTAACAATACAGTGAAAGTAATACAAGTTTATTGTCATTGTAGCTGCCACGCAGCTGTCAAACCCACAGAGATCTCAGCTCTTTTCGACCGCTGTCCTGGAATCTTGCAGGATGCTAAAATCATGCGCAAAACAAAAATTTAAACTAAAAATTTAAAACTGGCAAGTGCATCTTTCTGCTCGGCATTCTCATGTGCTGCTGCTGAAGCTGTGCTTATAGAAGACTTTGGCATTGGCAGCATAATCCATAGCTATGGTAGCACTTAAATGCTGGGCCCCGAGGCTGGCACCACCGAGGGCTGAAGACCGCTGCAAAATCAGGAGGCTGTAGCCATGGAGACGGCCCTTGAACTTGTCAGATGATGCCACTTTATCCAAGACGTCAGTGAAACCTGGGGAGAGATCGTGGTGCAGAAGTTCAGATTTCTTCTTGATGGGAGCTACCTGGGCAGAGAAAGTAGTTAAGTTGAAGGGTTTCATGGTGTGGCTCCAAAGAGACACTGACCTTGCTTCAGGAGCTCCCAGCTCTTCCACACCGAGCCCACACACAGGATGGGCAGGCCGAGGTCACCGCTCAATAATGGCTAGTCAAAAAGAAATAAATAGAAGTGATTCAGAGAAATGAGTGAAAGCACATGACTGTGCGAGTGTCTGCTACCTCCTGTGCTGCTGGTAAGACTGCCTCCACATGTTGTGCCAGGACTTGCCCAGCCCGAGCAAACGCATACTGACAGAGAGCGTCCCCCGCCTTGGCACCTTTAACACACACGCAAAGTTAGTTTTTTTTACCTTACCACCTAATCGTTCACATTTCAAAGCAGGTCAGGGAGTCACACTCTGCCCACCTTCAGCCAGCTTCTTGCAGAAACCTGCAAAGTGAGACTTCTGGAAGTTAGTGTAGAGGTGCGGCAGCATGCCCATCAGATCTGACACCTAAAATAAATGGGAGTTGTGCCCAACATCACGTTAGATGACATCACTGCCTGTGTGGAACGCATTTCTCCGAACTGTTGGGGAGTCTGACCTGGAAATACTCCTCCATGGCTTTTCGAACATGCGTAGTGTCGTGAGGAGGAGCGGCCAGGTTGTCCCTGGCGTCGAACACCGTCTTCACGGCCAGGTGAGCGATCCAGAAGGCTGAGAAGATGGAAAAACAGCTCAGTCTGATCTAAAAAGCAATAAAGAATTCCCACAGGACTTTCCAGTATGGTTACCTGATCCCTCGTCACCCATCATGTGACCCCAGCCTCCACAGCCGATCTGCGAGCCATCGGGATTGACTAACTTGCAGTTGGAGCCGGTCCCTGATATCAGGACTACACCGCCTTAAGAGAAAAATAAAAATCTTATGATCAAACTGATAACACTGACACACTAAACTCATTAAGCCATAAAGTTCAGGATGACACACTAAAGATGATACATACAGCCACACCCAAAAAGGGTAAAGTATCAAACCGTGGCCGGCTGTAACATTTTAACTGTATCCACAAATGTGAACTGCACGAACACAGGATATACACGACAAAACCGGCAGGTTACCGCGATCGCTGGCCGTCGCCATGGCACCAATGGCGTCGGTGGTGATGAAGTAGTGCTCACTGAGGCTGGGGAACCGCTCCTTCATGACAGCGATGAGTTTGTCGATGGCATCCTTCTGCTCGCCTCCGCTCAGAGACATGCCCTACATACACAGACGCACACAAATCTGATTTCAGAGCTCACATTATTTCATCAGCCAAAAACAACCACAGCACCGGCGCGCAGCTCGACGGACCAGCAAGTATAACGGTGTGTTTGGATCCAGCCCCGCCTCAGCCTTGGCTCTCTGGACCATGTCGTTGATGGTTGAGATACATTTGTCCACCCCGACCAACTGTGAGAGACAGAAATGTTGCAAAATCAACTTGGCATCTAATAATCTGTAACTTATTAAAAAATGCTTTCTGCATGTAAAAGGCAGTCTATTTAATATGCATATATGTGCAAATCTCTCATCCAGCCACCATCCGGGCCACTCTCTGCCTTTCCCACATTTTCTCCACCTGCCTCCATCAACACCTCCACTCACCCAGTGGTTGGTGGATGGCCCTGCTGTCTCTGCCAGCACCTTCCCATCCTCCGACAGCAATACCGCTTTGGAGTGAGTTCCTCCACTGGGGAAAAAAAGTGACAAATACATGCACGAAGTTACTGACCGACAAAGCAACAATAGTTAACATTTTATGCATCTTCCCTGATAGAAATACACACATGCAAAAAAAAGGACCCCACAAATATCGCTCAAACACATACATGTTTATTAAATACTTATTCTTAACTAAATGCTGACAGTAAGTGACAGCAACATCCCACAGAACAGGAGAAGGAAGAAGTGATCACGGGACACACACACACACACCCCCACCCACACGCGCTTCCAGTGTAGTTTACAGCTTCTCAATGACCTAAAAACCGGAAGAAATACCTGTAATACACACAAGCCTTTAGCGATACTATATCAAAAATAAGCCTAATGAGTTTTCATGCCTATTTTAATTGATTCTCACCCCTCAACTCCGCCGAACACCCGTGCCATGGCTTAGTTCCTGTTTGGGTCCGGACAAGTGCGCAGTTATCGCGAGAGCAGAGGCTGAGGCGCTAACCAGCAATACTAGCTGATGACCAGTAGGTGGCAGCAGTGTCTCTATTTGGGAAATCCAGTGCAGCTTCACGAGTGTTTGTATCGTAACTTGCAGGCTGCATTGACCTGATAGCGGCAGTGACTTTATAAAGAAAACATGGATGTGAAAGCATGTGAGGCAGGCTACTGAAGCTTTATAATAATAGGTGATAGAAACTGAAAGGAGTTGTTTATTTTTTTGCTAGCATCACTCAAAATTCCTGTAATGTTTCTGGAGTTTAAGCATTATTCAGTACCAATAGTGAGTTGACAGAAAACGAACAGTCGTTTTTATGGGGATTTAGTTTTAAACTGATGCACAAATTGTTCAGTCGCCAAAATACTCATCACGAGCTGCTCGTCTCATCTCAAGAATGTGTCATATTTTACAAATTTTCACCTGCGAGAGCCACGAATTAACAGAGAAGTTATTAAAGAGTGAGGAGGAGGGAGGAGAGGAGCAGCTTGGTGCACTCACCACGCACGCGATGCTCACTCCTCCTGCAGGGACTCAGCTGCAGCAAGCCAGACGCATTCAATCCGCTGCTTATTACTGCTAGTTTCAAAATAAAAGTACACCATAGGTGAAACTAACTAACGCCTAAACGCCTCGTCACAACTAAAAATGCAAGTATAAACATTCTCGCCGTGTTATTTTTAGCTTCTGTGAATAATTAGGTTTCACAAGCAATGCTGATCTTCCATGTTTGCAGTTATTTATTTTAACAAAACAAGTTTGTGAACCGAGAAGTGAAATTTCCTGACACATATTCTTTTCAGGGCTGGTAGAGGATCTGTGTAATAAACATTTCTCCCATACAGGAGGCTCAGCAATTTCAAGTGCAACATCCACAGAAAGCACAGTGTGCACAGATATAAACAGCAGGGATTTCAGTAAAAGGGGCCACAGAGGTTTTAATTTAGTTTCAAGCCTCAGGTGCTTAACTTTATGCTATTTATTCTAAAATAAAACTGTTTTAATTTGAGAATGAACAAAATAATTTATTATCCAACACATATCGGATGCCCTGTGGTTGGATATGACTTCCACTGGATCTGTGTGCGATTTTCAGATAATTTCCTCATTTATAATGCAAATAAAATCACCCAGAAACGAATCATTATTCAAAACAGGTCATCTTTAATTATAAAAATATTCCTGAACCTTTTCCACCTGCTGATGTAGCTACACGTGTAGCTGAAACAAACCTCACCTGTGTGTGTGTGTGTGTTTTTTGGCGCCACGCACCTTAAGTTTGCTATTCAGCACTTTTATTATGAAACCGTAACCGGAAGTGGCGCGCCCTCCCATAAGCGCGTTTTTCCATTGGTCCCCGTCTGCAGGAGGAGTGAGAGGCGACAGCAGGCAGCGCGCTTACAGCGTTTGGACGCAATTTAACTTTGACGGGACTTTTCGGTGTCAGCTTTGACATTTAAAATAAATATATTAAAAAGATATCACCATGACACTGTTACCTGAGCGCGAGCGCTGCGATAAACGTGTTTTAACTGCTGTGGACAGGAAGTGAGAGAAGAGGGAAGTTGTTCAATAGAGAAACGGGGGGGAGGGGGGGAGAGAGGAAAAATAGACCCATTAAAAAGTGTCAAGTTGTGTCAAGTTCAAGTCCAGTTTCATCTTCGCGGAGGACGGCGGGCTGCGGTGTTGTTGGGGGGCATGGACACCCACGTTAAGGAAGGACAGCTTTATGTGCAGCATCAAAAGTTTGGCAAGGTAAGTCCCGGGAACAGAAAAAAAAAGGATTTATTGATAAAATGTTGCGTTCACAGGAATGAGGGAAGTAAGTGTAGCCACAGTGAGTGCTGTTTATGACAAAAATAAAACCTTATTAGTAATAAGAGCCTGTAATAAACAAGTAATAACGTCTCTTATCTCAGGACTCAGGAGATAATGCTCCACGAAGCTCTTCAGGCCCACAGAAATGTGGGCTAAAAGGCACAAACTTTGCTCTGTGCTTGGCCACTTTTGTGAAGCTCTGCTGCTCATTACAGGCAGGGCAAGAAAGAGGCACTAAAACTGCTCATGACAGCATTATGTTGGCATGTTTTGAGCCAAAATATGCAGGGACTAGATCCAGCCTTTAAAACACATTAAATTCATAACTAAGCACCCTTAACTTCGTGGTATCTCTACCAGAGAGGTGTATTTTTACCTAATGGCAAGTAAACAGAGCACATGCTGCACGTACTGGTGCAATTACAGGCTGGTGGCATCAAAAGATAAAGCTACTGTACCTGCAGAAGGAGGAAGCTGGTGGCTGTTCCTTTACCGATCTGACCTTGTTTCAAGTTTTTGTGGTTTAGAGTAAAGTTGATGTGCATCAGTGTGTATGCAAATTATTCTCTGGGCCAAATGCAAGAATAATTGAAACTGAAGTGAACCGAAGCCTTCAGAATATTGGTGGAAAGAGAGGTTTGCTTGTGTGTGTGTTTGTGTGTGTTTGGTGTGACTTTCCACAACACCTCATGATAAAAATGTGTTGAGCTACTAAAGCAGATGAGGAAAGCTGGAAAATAAAAATAAAAGCGCACTTATTTTCCACAAACACGGCTGTCTCACTTCACTTCATCTCAGCCGTGTGTACATGCTGGTCACGCTGCTGAGACTCGCTGTCACCATGCAGACTTTGTGTCATCTCGCAGTCACTCACAGCCAGCAGGACACTGTTAAATGTTAGCGATATCAGCTGTGTGTGCTTGTGTGTGTGCTTGTTTCAGTACTCGGCCTCAGAGCACCACTGCATAGGAACTGACTCTACTCTTTAAGATTTGTAAGAGGGTCTTTGTCTCTCTGTGGTCATATGACATGGACCAACAAAACATTCTGGCCCTGTTTCCTGTCCTGGAATCAACACATCACAATGCATATTCATACGCCCAAAACACAGTTTCAATGCCTTTTATAGGCTGTTTTCAAAAGAAGCAATGAACAAACCTAAATCTTTCCCTTTTCAAAAATGAGGTGTTATCTTTTACGGAGGACAGCGCAGAAGAGAACAGAAGTAGCCTGCAGGGAATAAGAAGGCATCAGCTCTTGAGGAGAATAGAACAGGAAGTTGAAGGTTGGCTGATCTGAAAGTGTTGAAACTGGTGTGAGGTTTGGTGGGGGAATTATGCAATCGTTCGAGCTGTCAGTGGACAGGGTAGGCCTGTTCCCACGTGTTTGGTCGGAAAATGTGACTTAAGAGCGAAGTGGCACAGTCCAACCCGAGTTTCTGTTTCAGTCTGTCAGTTAGACCACATTTTGTATTCAGCTATGATCTATTACTAAGCTCAGACGCTACTTAATCCCCATATGAGGAAATATTAACATAGCTTGTGAACATTTTTGTTGCCGTTGATTAAAAACCGGCAGAGGCTGACGGATGCAGCTCCTAGAGGACTTTGAACAGTATGACTGCTTTCACAGGGTGGTGTCCTTGTGATGCACCTAGATCTGGCCCACTCTGGACATTTTCATCTGGCCCGTCCATCCCATTTGCAGATCTCGGAGAACCGATGCTGCACGTCAACCGAGAGCAATTCAAATAACACAAACATAACATTTCTTTTGTCACGTTTGTGTCGTGATCACTATTTACCACACGGGTCTCTTCGGGCCCACATCAGTACTCCACATTGCGCAGAGCGTCTTTGCCAAAATCAGCCCACCTTTGATTTTATGTGGTGTTTTACACATGGGTCACCTGAGGCTTACATCTATTTTTTTCATCAGTCGTTACCAGAAGTGGCACACATCCACGCGCTAACAGGAACGTGCAGCATCCTTTAACTTTCACACAAGGCAGATATTTCTGTTATCTCCTTTGACGCTCTGTGTTACAGAGGTATTCAGAACATTCAGAGTGTAACTGTTGCAACCAATCGGATGAGAGCAATGCAGAAGTGTACAGCAGGGCAAATATTTGAGGTGATTTTTGCAGATGGCAGCTGAGACTTTTATCTACACGGCAAACATGTTTTAATGGGAAGCCGTGTCTGTGTGTCTGATTGTGACTGAAGTGGACATATTTAAAACGCCTGGACCTGCAGATTGCAGTTCAACTGCATGCTGTAACTACTTTTAGGTTGAATGTGGTAGCTGACTGCCAGCTGCTGTTTAAGAGCTCAGGTGTGGGCACAGCGTTAGCGCTCCAAAGCCAGGAGCTAGCTGCCACTTGAACAGACGGGGTGTGTCGGAGTGAGGTAGAATCACATGCCCGGAGGCTGCTAAGTTTCTATAACAATGATGTATGCATGAAGCCCTCGTAATGGATTAATGGGTTTGTGTGGAGTGCCAGACTACCTGTATTTGCAGGCAGCACGGCAGTCGCTACATCACGTTTCTCTGAAAATAAACACCAAATCATTTGTAGGATGAGGAAGTGGCATGCAAGAGAGTGTGTAACGTTAGCTGAATACTCTGCAAGAGCAGTACGATTTGGTGAGGCTTAGCTTGGTAGGAATGATTGAGCTGGCAGCGCTCAAAATACTCGTTGCTCATTTAATAGCTGTGTTGTAATGGTGTGCAGTTTTCTCCATCCATGCAGCTATTGTACTGTACAACTTAGTCAGTGATTAGACATTTTTCCCCTGTGTGCATTATGATTTACTTTCCTGTCCTCCTAATTATATAAATAAGTGATCTGTTTGGACCGAACTGTGAGGATATTAGTTGTGTAAATTAATTTAATTAAATTAAAAACAGGTTTACTGCAGTTTACGCTGTTGGGAGGAATCAGTGCATTGCTGCCTTCACTTTATGGGCTATACTGATTTTATTTCTTTTTTTTTTTTGAGTATGCAGATTTTTCCATTGGGGTGGGTGTCAGATTTATTGCTTCTTTTTCCCATTGTTTGTATAATTTCCTGTCTTATCAAGTCCTTGTTCCTAGTCATGGCAGAGTATCTGGGGACATAACAGTT
>VOQJ01030573.1:0-13175 GCA_015052665.1 Apistogramma diplotaenia
GGATGGATGGATGGGTGGGTGCGTGGATGGATGGATGGATGGATGGATGAGTGGATGGATGGATGGGTGGATGGATGGGTGGGTGGGTGGATGGATGGATGGATGGATGGGTGGGTGGGTGGGTGCGTGGATGGATGGATGGATGGGTGGGTGGATGGATGGATGGATGGGTGGGTGGGTGGATGGATGGATGGATGGGTGGATGGATGGATGGATGGGTGGGTGGGTGGATGATGGATGGATGGATGGATTCCTGTTCTTAGCTGACAGGAGTGACTCCTGGTGTGGTCTTCTGCTGCTTCAATGTTCACCATGTGTTCACCGATGCTCTTGTGCACATCGTGGCTGTAACAAGTGTTTATTGAGTTACTGCCACCTGTCTGTTAGCTCAAAGCAGTCCGGCCATTTTCCTCTGACTTCTGGCATCGATGAGGCACGTTCATGCAACTGCAACTCACTGGATATTTATTTTTCAGACCAGTCGAGGCACAGGTAGTGAAATGGTTAGTGAGTGTATTTACAGAGTCAAATGTACAATCATGTGTGAGAAGCAGCGCTTTATTAGATCATCCTCAAAACAGTTATGTTTCATGTCTCTTAGAGATTTAAAGACAAAGACATTCTGTCAGTAATCTCTTCCAGTTTAAGGTAAAAACTGAGAATTTAAGAAAAATGTTTCTCTCCCAGATGTTTTGGATTATGTTTTTTTTAAGCTCTTTTTGCTCCGACTCATCAATAATGCAAAGGGAAAAGAGCTTTTCAAGCCGTCCAGCTTCATCACATATACGGGAGGAATCTAAGTGGGAGAAATCTCGTCTCTTTGTGCTTCTTCAAATCGGTTGTGATTTGTTTGGATGTTCAGACCTCTAAGAACAGATTTCCAGTGAGAAACTATCAGTACTGTAAAAGCAGCACTCTTCATATAATTGTTAAAAAGAAACATTAGTTAAAGCCATAAAGTCCACAAATGAAGGTCATGTGAAGCATCTTTGGGAATGTGACATATGTATGATATATGACAAATGTAATACATAGAGAGGGGTTTCTGATGGGTTAGAGTTAAATTTAGACTCAAGCAGTAAAATCTGTGCATTGCAAGGCCACCAAACAAAGGTCCCAGCTTTGTTAATCAAGTCAGCCAGAAAGTTCTACCTGCAGCTAAATGGCTCATTAGCTGTGAAGCCTGCGATACTTTTTATTTTCCATCAGCCGTTACAAAACATAAAAACGTGAACCACAGAGGAGATTCATGAAGGTGTAGTTTTATTTACAGTAATGAAAACGAATAGTGCGCTGCGCCTGTTTTGAAAGGTTAGCTGATCTTCAGCCACTCGTATTAGCAGCCGGCCTCCGTACGGTGGCTGATCACCAGCAGGGATCGGTTTGCCACTTTGAGGGCTGCCGCTGCTTTAGAATTGGTCCGATCGTGTCAGGTCAGGATTGCCACCGGAAGCTGTTTCATCCTTCGCCCTGAATGTTCTGCTATAATGTCTATAAATGTCTAACCACCTGTTCTGGTCATCCCTCCCAAGATGAGGCTCCGAGCTGAGGGATGACTTTTTGACACAGTTTAGAGGTCAGAACAGGACCTCCACAGAGTGATATTAAAAAAAAAAGTGTTCTGGAAGAAGTGCCCAGGAAAACGACCTCAGGTACAATCAGGTATGGTGTTTGATTTTTATGAGCAGAGGCGCAAAACCTTATGATCACAACTCATAGATGTGCCAATTTGTGTGTTTTGTATTCCAGCGAGATACTAAAGGGGTTTATGTCCTGTACACACATCGATAAACGCTTTATGTGACCATTTATGTTAAAGAAGCATGTTTTATACGTCCCGGTGCAGCCGATGCAGGCAAAAAAAGTCAAACCAGGAGCTTTTTCACTTGTTTTGTTGTTTATTAAAGTGCAGAAAATTATGAAAGAAATGTATTTACAGCAACAGTCCTGGGAAAACAAATCATTCACTATCTTAATGAGGTGCGTTTTGAAAATTGTTAATATTATTGCAAATGATAATATTGACTGAGTGAAGACAGCTGAAATGCAAACATAGATGACTGCGCTTAAGGCGCTGTTGCACAGCCCCCACACACACAAACATGAGCCAACAGCGCTGTGATCACTCGGGAGCCGAGCCGATCGATAAGTAAATGATGAACTGCAAACCTGCTTGAGGATTACGGCATATTTACTGCCGACATTACCCCGGGAATGTCTTGTTCGAGGGCCACTGGCAATAAGGTGCAGATGGCTGCTGTGGTGTACCTTTAAAAACAAAATAGTGACGGGGCAGCTGCAGTATGGGTCAGTGGTTCTGTGATTCTGCTTCGATCGACAACAGATGGGCCCTGCAGCAGTGCTGGAAATCCCCTGGTATCCCCACAGAAAACAACGCTGAACTCTCTGTTTCCATTTTACATCCAGGAACTGTGTTTATTTGAATAGCTCCTCCAAAGCCATTATCTAATGACATGACTCAATGAGTCACTATCCCCCAGACGCTGCTGAGGGAGAACCATTGGATATTTGGCAGGGAGCAACTTGAACAGAGTGCGAGAAGCAGTATAAAGACGAACGATCGCAGCACATCAGTCTACAGGGAGCATGTACGACGCTGAAAACTACCATGACACACCCAAGTCCACTGGTTTAACACAAACGCGTCATGCTCATGGAATTTACCTTGAACTCACCAGAGAGCGTAGCTGCTCGGTCCAAACCTTCGGAGACCCGTGAGCGAGCAGATGTGTCTGACAAAACAAGACCAGGAGAAGGGATTAAGTTTGACTAAGATTGCCATTTCCCATATTCTGCACGCCAGCAGGTGTGTACACGTTTGTTTGAAAGTGTCTTTGATACTTAAAGGAAATATGGCCATGAAAGAATCATGAAAGGCCGTGAAAGCAAGCTGAGGTACTTTGGATCATAAGAACTGGCGAAATATGAAGTTTTTTATTCAAATGTGTCGAATAAAAGACTTGATTACTGTGGGTTTTTTCCTGATAGGGACGGTCTCGATTCATCAGTGAAGTAGAGCAATAACAAGAAGAATCTCAGACGTGCAACAGATTTGAAAGGATTTAATTGAATAGAATTTCAAGAACATCAGTTCAGTGTTGAAGAAGTTGCAGTGTCAGTGATGCCAGATTCCTCACTTAATTAGAAAGGTAAAAACAAACTGAACTACCATTTGAATGATTTCGACAGTTTGTCATTATTAAATGTTCAAATAATGACCACTGACTGTTCTTTGGACCCCTTTGGTGATGTGAGGTGATGACTGGGCTGTTTCGGTGCCAACCAGAACCCATCTGACATGCAAAGCCTGTTTCAGATGACACAAAAAGTAACACAGGTCAGTGAGTGTCAGTTTTGCCAGGAATAGTTAATACTTGTGGAAAGCCAAACACTAAAGGATGGCTCCCTTCACAATTGCCATCTGTTAAACATGGAGGAAGTGCTGTGTTTTCGCAGCCATCGGCTCCAATGATTGCTCTGCTGGGTCACATAACAGGATAGCAATATGAGGCCATTTTATGACCAGATGCCCCCCACGGTACTATCACCATTCGTCCATGATGTTTGCCATATTCTGACAGGATGATGGCTCCATACCTACTCTTCAGCAAGTGTGGTTTCATTTCAAACACCTTACATGGCTCTGAAAACTCAGTCATCTTCATCCCTCCCAAAATTAAGACTTTGTGTAAAAAAAAAAACTGAAAGTGTTTCAGTGGAATCAATTTAGTTTGCTGTGGAAATGCACAGTACTGTGCTAAAGTTTGAATTACCCTCATTTCTTTTTATTTTGTGAGGAACATGGGAGTCTATATACTGAAACATGGAAAGTATGGAAGGCAAAACAGTTTGTTCGAGTCTAATGAGCTACGTTAGCGAGTGGCCCAATATCCCGCGGGCAGATATATACATGTGTTTCTTCCAGGTCAAAGACAAGGAAACAAGACTGCCATGTATGAGGCTTAGGTCATTGTAAACAAGCCAGAGAACTACGTCCTCACAGCGAGTTGTACCTGAGGACTTGCGGTTGTTGCTAGTGTGCGCATACTTTTGATGACGTAGGCCAGGGGCGTCAAACTCATTTTGCACTGTGGGCCACATGCTGCTCACGTTGGTCTTCAGTGGGCCAGACCGGAAAACCCTCCTCTCTGTCTGTACACAAGTTCGACTGCATATTAAATCCTGGAGATTTATTAATATAAGAAAAAAGCTGTACGTAAGGTCATCTGTCAGGTTGACCTTAAATTGTGAGAAATGTGTAAAACTACAGAAAAAGTTCTGGTAGTTCTTTGTCCAGACTGTCCTGTAATTAGAGAAATCAGGAAACTTAATTAAACTTAATTTAGTTTTACTGTGAAGCCATCGTAAAGAAAATTTCTACAGTAGTGACAAAAACAGGGATTCCATCATCCAGCGGGCCGCATCGCAGTCTTTGAGGGGCCGGTTCTGGCCCCGGGTCTTATGTTTGACACCTCTGACGTAGGCTGTAAAAGGGTCTGTTGTGCTTGTAATCTGTCAGTCAAAAGCTAAAAGCTAGCCCATCTCGTTTTGGCTCCGCCCACCACCCCCTTTCTCAGGGCCTGTGTCAGGTCCACTTCTTTTATTTTCTAAGGACATGCTGCAAAGATATGTTTGATGGTGCACAAATATTATTTCATGGCTGTCAAACTGTGTTATTTTTGAAAGAAATGGCAACAGATGATATGTTTTGTAGCAGAGCATTAGTAACAAAGTGTCTAAAGATACAATTTAAAATTGATTCCTTGATGTTATGTAGACACAGCACAGGTTCATCCATTGAGATAGGTGCCTTTTTGTCCTGAATGATTCATAGGTCAGGGTTAAAGGGGCTTCACAAAGAAGAAAATGTTCTTCTGAAAATGGTCGTTTACAAGAAGACCTTCAGAAAGTGTGGAGAAGTATTGCACAAGACCACTTTAGAAAAATTACAAGAAAGTCTGGCGTCTTGGAAGTTCTTTCTTTCTTTCGGTGAGGGTATGATTGAAAAATCTATGGCGGGATAAAACAAAGAAGTCCTACATGCTGTGTAGACATGGCACCTTGACCTCCCAAGAACAAAACTACCACCTCAAGTCCTGGGATTAGTCATTTTCAGTGGGAAGAAGGGCAGTACATGTTTCAATCGATGAAAATGTCATCAGGGACAAACCTATTTTCCGCAGCTCCATTGTAGATAAACATTGTCCAATCCTGACTGTCAATCTCTCTCTGCTTTCAAATTGAGGGACCTCCCCACCCCCCACTTCCACTCCACAAACACACACACAAATCGCATTGTAGATTTCACCTGAACGGAAACACACACAAAAACGGGGGAAAAATATCAAGGAAGGTGATGCTGCTAGTGATGGGGTTTGTGTCAGATATGGATTTGTCAAATGCTGATGAATTACATGCTTTGAAATGCTAACCTCCATCAATCTTCTCACCTCACATGCCAAAACACACAAAATCAATAACACAAAACTCCAACGCACACATCAGAAAGATGCTGACAGAAATAGATATAAAGGGAGAGTGAGATATGGTTCATAATTCCTGCCTCCCACCAAATAGCAACCTAGCTTATAATAACTGTGATCAGTGGCAGAGTTTTGATCCAGCCTCCTTCCCCTCATGTTCCCAAAGAGCAGGCGGCATATTAAAGAATGATTTCGGGGCTCCGAAACATACAAACAACTTGACATTTGGAGGCGAATGAAAACTGATGTTTGGCACGTAGCGCTGGATCTACTCATTGAAGTAATGCATGATTAGTATTCACTAGTGAAAAGAAAGAAAGTGCTGCAGGTACTAGAAGCACATCTCCAGTTCTTTGGTCAGCAGCTGCTGTTGGTTCAAGTTTGTTAACTTCTAAACTTTATGAAGCTTTGGACCTGCAGACGCTGATTACGAGAATTTCCTCCAGCAAAGATGTTTTTTTTTTAAAACCTCTGCATCAGATTAAAATGAAGAAGTTTCTCCTTCAAGTTCTGCCGATGAAGCAGACTCAAGCTGAGCCTTTCAGTCCAATTACGTTCCATCAAGTGAGTTTTCATAGTTTCCAGTGTCAGTTTTACTGGTAATAAAACAATCCAGTGTGTGTTTGTGAGGGCAGATTGCCTTGATTCATACTGTTGTGCACTGTAACAGTGTGCATCTGTCCTCCCACTACCACACAGTGACATAAATGTGGGGCCTCAGCTGTAGCAAGCTTCACAATGATCCTATGTATCACTCATAGTGGTGTCATGGCAGGACCAGCGCTGTGTGTGTGTGTGTGTGGGTGTGTGTGACCTCAATTGCAAAAGTGAAAGAGAAAGGCAGAGATGTGTGTGCATGCAACACATACATTATTTTCTATGTTTGCATTCATGCCTGTGTGTAAATCGGGCAGTTGGCCATCACTGGCAGTCTCTTCGAGGATGTGTCTGAAAATAGAGGGCTGTTGTTATTGGAGGGTCTGTCTCTGTACTCCACATCTGAGGGTCCATACAGACCTCTGCAGGCGCCCTCTCCACAGAGTGTGTTGGCAAGACATTCAGTCCCATCACACAGAGATTCTCTTCCTGTCTAACAACAGGGAGTCGGGGCTTTTCACACCACAGATCAGAGTCTAAGCCAAGAGGAAGAATAGGGGGAGGTCAGAGAGATGTGAGGACTAAGAAAATGGTATTGGTGTGGATGCATGTCTGAACAAAACATCAGGGCTTTTGGACAAAAACATAAAACCATCAGAGGCAGTAAACTAGTCATTCCAACACTGACTGCCCTTTATTTATTAAACCACAGAAACAGGATTGCTGCAGCCAGAAGTAGAGTGATGTTTCTGCAGTTATATTTGTGATACTTTGATGACTCCATTCTGGGATCTCGCTGCCCTTCCATGTGCAAGCAGGAAGAGTTAAGGCAGGGAGAGCAGGAGCAAAAGGCATCAGTGACAGCAGGCGTGACCCTGCATGAAAAGAGGCTCTTGGGAGGAAGTGGCTTGTAAAGTGGCTTGCAGATGCACATCAACTGTTGTGTTGGCAGGTCAACTGGGGTTTTTTTTGGGTGGAGGAATGGTGCGCACTAGACAGGCCACCAGTCTATAACAACTATTTACATTCACACCTACACTATATTGCCAAAAGTATTCGATCATCTGCCTCTGCACACAGTCAAATTCTTCCACACCAAACCTGCTCATCCATGTCTATGGACTTTGCTTTGTGCACTGGTGCACAGTCATGTTGGAATAGGAAGGGTCTGTTCCCAAACGGTTCCCAAAATTCGGAGCATGAAATTGTCCAAAATGTCTTGGTCCTGAAGCATTTAGCGTTACTTTCACTGGAACTAAGGGGCCGAGCCCAAATCCTGAAAAACAAAATTTTAAAAGATTCATGACTAAGAAGAAAAAGATGGAAATAGTTTGCAAACTAGGGGGTGAACGCTGGTGAATCAGCACTTATTTCATGATCTCCTGCATCTGGTTTACTCCCTCCGCTCCACTGGTATGAGTCGCAGGGTGATTCGATTGCAGGAAAGGACACTGAGTCATTTTGGAAAGCAAACAATAAGTCACAGAGCACAGTAAATCAAAACACACGTTTTCAGTTAATCTTTCACTCATCTTAAATAATCTCCATCAGAGACATGAAATCACGAGACTTTAGTGATCTCTTCCTCTTCAGTCCGATGAAGAGTCAGAGCCTTTCATCACTTTGTGCTGGTCTGTAGGCATGAAAGACCAAACACTTTTCTAAAATGAGTAGTGGATGATTTGAGTAGATTTGAGATCATCAAATTAAGCTACTTTGAATTACTATCTTGAAATGAAGCAGCTCTGCAGAAGGTATTATTTAAAAATTCAAGGCGTCACATAGCAGTGCCCCATAGGTCGTCTGGCCGGGAAAGTTTTTGAATATTAACAATGGCAGACACTTGGCTCCTTAATTTGTAAGCTTGTAAGCAAGTTAGCTTACCAGACCTCATAGAGGAAAAAAAAAATCTCTCTCCGGCCAGATTTTTAATTAAGAAGCAAGCCAGAGGGGTTATTGTTTTCACCGCGTGGCTGAAAATAAGTTGAAACTTTTCCATGTTCCCTTCATTATCCCAGCCCCGTGAACCTGCTTGTAAATTAATCTGGAACATTTTTCCCATTTTTGTTGTAATTTATAGCGTCAGATTGAATTGACCAATATGCCCATATGATTTGGCACACAAGGTTTGAGTTCCCTGCTCGGTGATGAAAGTGCGGAATGATCCAGGGAGCCGACATGGTCTCTAAACACCTTGTTTATTACCAGCAGTATTTCTCAGAGTAATTATGATTGGCACCAAGATTAAGAAGTATGGAAATACAAACAAATATGGTGCAAAAGCATTGGCCTACAGAGACAGTTAGACATGTTCCAGCCGGCACAGATTTGGTGTACCTTGAAACTATGCAAAGTACATACAGTATGTGGTGACATCCTTAAATTGGTGGCCTCCATGAATTCTTGATGTAATACTGGTAAAATCATTTTTTAAAATTGGTAGATAAACAGCTCAGGACTGATATTGTTTTCTGTGAACGAGCAGTTAGTTATTCTGTGTAACTGAGAATACAGGATTATCCACTGTTGCCTAACAACAGTCTCTATAAAAATGTAGAACTGCAACCTTTTAGTCTGAAAAGCAAAGTAAGTTTGGAAGTGCCCTAAAACGGACCTCTTGTTTTTGTAAACAAAGTTTGAAAAGACCTCTATGAGATCATAATCCTATCTGATTTACAGTCAAGGTGCTCATGTTACTGCAGAGGCTTTGGCGTTCAGCTGCGTGTTAACACAACGCCACAATCGTCCCATGATGGACGTCCCAGCGTATTTACCCCAAGCTCAGACTATGCAATGTTCAGAGAATTTGTAAAACATCCAAGAGCTAAAATTCACAACAGTACGATTAGAAAAAAGACCGAACAAGTACTATGTGACTTGTTTAGAAGGAATGCCTGAAGGCACGCTCGTCTCTCTAAAGAGAACATGGCAGCGAGGTTGGCGACGCTGCACCTAAATAAACTAGAAGACTTGTGGAAAAATGCATTTTGGACAGACGAGAGCAAAGTGGAGATGTCTGGCCACAATGCACAGTGAAAGCCAAACGCAGCCTATCATACAAACTGTCAAGCATAGTGGCGGATTGGGTGATGATTTGGGCTTCTTTTGCAGCAGTCGTGTCCACCATGAACTCCTCTGCATACCGAAGTGCTCCAAAGTCAAATGTGAGGCCATCTGTCTGACAGCTAAAGCGTGGCCCAAATTGGATCATGCAGCAGGACAATGATCCCAGGCGCAGCAGCGAATCTACACCAGAATGGCTTAAAAAGAAAATAATCGAGATGCTGCAACGGCTCAGGCGAAGTCCAGACCTCGGTCTGATCGGAATGCTGAGAGCTGTGTGCAAGTGAATGCGTCATTGAGGTTTGCAGGCAAAGCAATGCTGTAGAGAAGAGCGTGCCAAAATTCCTTCACGATGATGTGAAAAATCTGATAAAGTCCCAGAGAAAACAACTACATCAAGTTATTGCTACTTAAAGTGGTTCTGTAAGCTATTGAATCATGTGATGCACTGAGTTTGTTTGTTTACAAGGCAGCGCAGTCCTGCGAAAACGCTCTCATCCGTCGATATTACCGCAGAACAGAATTTAATAGTGAGATCATTGTCTCAACTGCAAATTTTAGTCTTCTTCGCTGCAGCATAATGTTCACTTTGTAAATTATGGCCCAATTTACATTAAAATACATGATCAGGCAGAGTATGTACTGAGGATTCAGTGCATGCATATCTTATGAATGACACGTCAGTACCGTGTAGATGTGCAAAGAACACAGGGAGGCGCAGAAGCCACCAGAGACGCAGTAGGTATTGATATAATGTGACTGAACCTTAACATATAGTCAATTAACTGTCAGCGTTAGCAAGCTAAGCCAAGGAGCTTCCGCTTTCAGGGTGAAATACAAGCTTATCATCACGATGGAGCTCCAGAATGCTGAACGGTGAAACATAACCACGCCGGGTGTTTGATTGTGATGTTCACAGTGCACCGGAGCAGCTGACGGTGTGTCTGTGAGGAAACCGTCTTTCAGATTTCTGTCAAGAAATGCAATAGAAGGTGAATCACGCAGCCAACACGAGGTGGACGCAGGCCGGCCGAGGCCGCGGCGGCACACCCTTTCTGGCACGTGTGTTGTTCTACCTTTAAAACATGGCTGAAATGACTACTCAACCAGATGCGAGAATGACAGGAACGATCTCTGGAACGAAGCTGAAAATAATAAATGTTTTTCACTCTATTAGCACAGAGATTGATTCTACTGAATTGGAAGGGCCTTCACCCACTGAGTTGGGTTCAGTGCCTGAATGAGAATGAGCTAATGCAACCTTAAACTCATCTTAAACTTGATAAACTTCGATTCATTGTACGTGGCTCCTGTGATAAAATAAAATAAAAAGTCTGCAAACCCTTTGTGGACTATACTAAAACTAGGCTTTAATAACCATTTCCCACTATTTATGTGTCTTTATATACACTCACTATTCTGAATGACATCTAAAATGGATTTAATAAGACCAGTTTAAATGTACCTTTTGTTTATGTGTGAAACTTAGAGGTTGCCACAAATATATCAACATTTATTATAATTCATTTTGGAGAAATCACTCAGTGTCTCGTTCTAACCTTTTAAAAATCCTGTTGCATCTGTGCAGAAGCAAGCGGAGCCGCCTTTTATTGTACTGTCACCCTGATGCAGGGAGAAACCTTTAAGTTTTATTTTTGTAGGCTTCACACTTTTTTTCCTTCCTGTTTGTACATTTTTCACTCAGTGTGTGTAATTTGTGCACCCCCCCCCCCACCACCACCATCACTCCCAGCTCTCAGCTCACTTCTAGCCTCCTTTGACCATCTCTTCTCATTAAATGTTCTTCCCATGTTACTGGCAGCCTGTCAGGCAGTTGTTAGACCCGACTCTCCTGCTGCTTGGATGAGGTTTACCGTTGTGATGCAACATTGTTTCAAAACACTAATCATCAAGTTCAATTGATTAGCACATTAATCACAGGAGTTAATTGGACCTGCACATGAATGCTAATTAATCTCTGGTTTGACAGAAGCAGGAATCAGTTATTAGACTGTGCTGTGCATCGTCTTCACCCCAAAGCTACTGTACCCCATGTGAAAGTGTGAATATATGATCTCTGGCAATTCTCAGATAGATTAAGTTCCTCATAATTATGATAATTGGAAGCATATCACTGAGAATTTGACAATTAGGAGTAGGAGTAAGCGGCGCAAACATAATCTCAGTTAATATGAAACTGAGTTCAAGGGTAGAGAAGTGTGTGTGTGTGTGTGTGTCTGTGATTACTTTATTTATTTATTTACTTTGCTTTGTGTCAGCATTTTCCGCGGCCGGCTTTATTTGGGCACTTAGCGACATCATTAGCAAGAGATTTGGACAGCGTCTGACCTTTTCACCTCTCAGCACTCACACCTCGAATCATTTTCTGCAGACTACCACGTTTGGTCAGGCCCCAGTGGTGTTCTACAAGTTCATTAGTAAGGTGATGTGACAGCGCAGCAGTTGGCTTTTTTAGGAGGGTGTTTTTAAAAAAATAGTATATGAACTCCTAGTGGAAGTAGCTTTCAGTGTTTGTAGATAAATATTGTTATATAGTGGATCAGAATTAGTTGAAAATTTAAATAAAAGTGGCCACATTCCACTTTTCTGCAGCTTTTCCGTGCATGTAAAAGCTTTGCAAAGCCACATGCCAAAGAGTTATTCTCTCCCACAGGAAACACTGGTCCTGACCTGCATGAAACACCTCGTTTGCAGTCCTGGCTTTTCCTCCATTACTTATCAGTGCCACTTTGTAACATATTTGCATAATGCCCACCTAGTTTGGCATTTCCTCAAATAAAGAATGAGCAGCTGCCACCGTTATCATCTTGCTAAAGCATTGGTTAATGTGGCTGGCATTAGTATTAACTCTGATGATATGCCCACATGCGTGAGCTATACCAGAACTGTAACTCTGAGCAGATATCAGCAAAGTCTGCAAGAATTCACTAATTAGCTGAGCTTGTTCGACAGGGGCTTTAAAACTGATTTCACTGGAAGTTTTCTCTGATGACTGGTGGTTGCAGACTGGTCTCTAAGCCTGTGTGCCTGGGGCCTCATTCAGTTCACCCTACACTGTCACTGAAACTCGTTTTTCAAAAGGTTGGATTGTAGTTCAAACACAAATTTGAATGCTGGTGTTTTGATACCAAACTTATAAATGAAGTTTAAAGTAGTTCCCCTTAAATCATCTTGCAGTTCTGCGGGTGTAGCGACGGCTCCGATGCAGACAAGAAACAGCACAATGACTGGATAGTGAGAATGTATAATTTATAATTCTCAGAAACTATTCCCTGCCATGTCATGTGCAATGTGTCTGTAGTACCATTACTTACAAAGCATCACTTGTCCTAGTAATTTTGGATTTTTTTTTGTCTAATGGACAAGAAGCTGAAGTAAAGAAAAATAAGAAATCTTGATCATATTTTGTCTGAAACTGAAATGAATCTGATTGACAGATGCATCATGTGTCTGATGACGCAGGGGCCTGAACGGAGGTCTGGTTTTCCTGTTTCCTAGTCAAGGTCATTGGTTATCCTCTCACCTTGTGTGAGACTGTCTACACCTGCCGGTTGAGTCTCAGTGCCGTGTGGCCGACATGACTCAGTTTATTTATAGCAACAACACGTCAGAGCAATGCCAAAGAGAATGGCAGGATGCTTTGAAAGGTGAGGCAGTTGCATTCTGAGCCGAAATGTTATCAACAGAATTGAGAAACTTATGGAAATAGCACTCAAGGTAAATACGTAGCCACTGTAACCAGATTGCTTAACTCAGCTGTTGTCTGGACCCACACAGAGATATAAAGTACAGTATATACTGAAACAGAGGCTGGGCATAACTGCAGGTGCTTTAATTAGAAACTAAATAATGCAGCAGAATGGATGAGTGAGCCTAAAGCGGGAGAAAGGACCGTAGTCGGACTGAGGGGGTCAGAAATGTTTCTTAATCATAGCTCTGTGCCTTGGAGCATGGTGAGTTTTTAATGAATGATTGAAAACAAATCATCAA
>VOQJ01030574.1:10402-21469 GCA_015052665.1 Apistogramma diplotaenia
GGTGTGTGTGTGTGTGTGTGTGTGTGTGTGTGTGTGTGTGTGTGTGTGTGTGTGTGTGTGTGTGTGTGTGTGTGTGTGTGTGTGTGCGTGAGTGCAGTAGGGCACACTGTCAGTGCTGCGCAAACACTGAGAAAATTCCCACTTTAGTGCCTTATTTACTTTCAGGATCTGTTCTGCCACACAGGCATGAGCTCACACACACACACACACACACACACACACACACTGTCTGTGCCCTTCAGAGTCAACAGAGGGGATATAAACATCAACGTCTACGTCACACCGTCACGTGGAATGTGGAGCACACTTGCCATGATTTGCTCAAGATGATATTTTATGGGCAGGTTGTCCGGTGGAAGTTGTGCACGTGTCATCAACCGTGTTGGGACTTAAAAAATGCTCACAGCACAAACAAAGCAGTGTTGTGGTGACTTATACAGATCTGTGTTCCCAGTTTATTTCCCCTTTCTGTGTATCTGTTGTTGATGGACCCTTCATCTTGCACCCTGCGACAGTGGCCACATAATTAACTTTATCGCACCTTCAGTACCAGCCAAGGTTTTTACACTATCTCTTGTGCTGTATGTCTGCTCCCGGTCCTCCTTTTCAGGCTCTACATAACTGAGGTGATGCATAGTTTTCACATTTTTCCTTCAGTGTAGCACAAGTGCTAAAAGCCTTGGCCTCTTTGTTCTCCCGTGCAGCCCCTCCCCGCAATAACGCTGTTCTGCTCTTGACCCCAGCTAGATGAATTATTCACCTTGAGAATTGTGGCAACTCTTGTAACGTGCTGACCTGCCAACCCTCTGCATGCCTGGGACACTTTATAATGCTCCCGAAGGAGATGCACCCATGCTTCTCCTCTCCACTCAGCTTCTGTCTTCTCCACCACCTCCTCCCATCAAATATTTACTCTACGTGGATGGAGAGGCGAATCCCCAGCTCCCCCGTGACTTTCGCTCACTCTCTCACCTCGTCTCTCAACATGTCTCGCCGTTCTTCTCGGCTTCTGCTTTACGCATAGAGGCAACAGGGAGATAGAGTGAGGTGATGAGTGATTTTGGTCTCTGCTTGTCAAACATGCTGGAATCTCAGCTGCAGTGAGGACCTGCCACCCTACTGTAAAGTCTTCCCTGGGCAGATGTGGATCACAGTGCTTTGATAGCAGGCTTCTTAAGGGCCCAGGACAAGCAGCTATTTCATTATTCAGCATTTGAAATGTAGCAACATAATGGCGCAGGGGTCAATGAGCAGTAAATAAAATTCCTCTTCAGAAGCTGCTCAGATGAAAGCAGGGCTTTTTAGCGCAGCAGAAAACACAGCCGGATGGCGACTGTGGCGGTGCAGAACAGTGCATTAGAGACTTGTGCAGAAGCTAAAATTTACATGTGAGCGCTCACATACGCGTGATTTAAGATTCATCCCAGGGAGGGTCTGTCTTCCGGAGCTTTTACACGCACACAGCGAGCAGCAAAGAGTCACACCAGCACATTTATTTTGCAGCTTTAGGTTATTGTTGTCAAATATAAACATAAATCTACTCATCATTATATGAAGAAGTTAAAATTAGTTGTTTTTTTCCCACTGGTCTGGTAAAAGTATTCACGGGGCCAGTTAAAGTGTGGTGTGCCAGCCTCGGGGGGATGTGTGTGTGACCCTAAAATAGCAGTTTCTGTTAAAGTTTTGTTCACTTTTTTTTCATTGTTTTCAGGAGTCTGAACTGGATAGGGTTCATGGTCAATTGTGAGCTCACATCTTGGAGTTGCCTGGCAACCGCACCATGACAACGAGAGTCCTGGACGTCACTATAGGCGGTCAAGAAATAGTCAGTCGCGTGAACTTAAACAGCAGTGAAATGCATGAAAATGATGACACTTGTATCATTTTCCCAGTTTTGTTTACAGTCTTTCTATTAAGTTGAGCCGACTGTGCGACTGTGCGAAGGTTGTGGCTTGTTTACCTGTTTGAGGTGTTTTTCTTCTCACGTAACTCATCACCTCTAATGACAACCAATTATAACATAATATTGTTCACACAGATGCTCCTTACTTCAACCCAGATTGTTGCTCATTTTGTCGTTTAAATCTAATGTCGGATAAAGCTTCGATTCGAAACAGACGCTCTCAGGCTTTAGCAGATATTTGTTGCGTTGCGCGCAGGTATGTGTGTTGGCCCCTGCGGAGTCACACTCTCCCTTGTGTTTGTCACCATGTCCTTTGTTCCCCACAGGCCTGCTATTCTGGGCAGAGAAAGGTCATCTTCCCCTCGGATACTGGCACCTTAAGGATGCTCATCACTGCACGCTGTCTCTGGTTTCTGTACAAAGAGTCGGGAGTTTCTCTGCTGATGAGTTTTAGCCTGTTTAGTCTGCATTGCTTGTTTATGTGTGTTTAAAGTCGATGAGGAGGCACATTTTTCATTTGTTTTCATTTGGATGCTGTGTATAAGCGTGCATGTATGTGTGTGGGTGGCTGAAACAGATGCTGCAGGGTAATTTAAGGTAGACTGAGAACATCTGTGCTTATTGAGAACTGAGATATGTGACAGTTGAAGCAGGGTCACTTGGTCCCATCTCTATTTATGTCTCCCTGTGTTCCCCTGACATATGACGGCAAAGTGATGGGGAAACTGATCCATGCAGGATACCCGCACATACGACAGAGTGACCCCATATAATTTAGCATAAGGCCTCTCCTCAGTGGAAAGTACAGAGACTAAAAAAAGGGGGGATTTCATCACCTGGCTCCATATGTGCAAAGGGATGGGACAGCTGCTTTTCAGTCATCGGAAAACAGCCACTAGGATACACACCTCCAGCTTTAGGGGCGAATAGGAGAAGAAGCCATATGTTGCTGAAGGTTATGTGAGACCGCGCAAATTGAAGTGCAGCTCTCTCGGTCGCAAGAACGATGCTTTCAACTCGAGAATGGTAGTTTAGTAGTTTAGCCGCTGATAAACGCAGGCAGCAGTGCATTGATTGGAGCATTAAAGTGGGTGCGCCACCTTTTTCTTAAGAGTCTCCTGGAAAGTCTCACGGCGCAGCGACGGTGTGCATATTGATTACGCTCGAGATACTTTAGAAGTCCTCACCAACAGGATACCTTAGACTGGGCTGAGATATCGAAATGAGTAATGCTGGTGCAGCAGCTCTAGGTGATCTAGATTAAACTGCCTGTAGAACGTATGATGTGCTCAGTATTTGTCTGTGAGTTGTCGTTTTTCCTGCACATAAACAGAGTTGGTTTCCCGTGCGGCTGTGTGTATTTATACTGCTCAATGCAGCAGTCACCGCAGGGTGGGCTTTTATTAAAGAGTTGTAATGAGTGAGAGCCATCATAAGCCAGTTGCCTATTGATTACCTATAAAGAGCACTCAGTGGAGACGTGTTGTGATCCATAGATAATGCTTTGCACAGGGAGGCTCAACTTCCCCTGGTTCCAAACCTCTGCATGGCCACATCTCAAATGTTGTTGAGCAGTTCAAATGGATATGCCTTTACAGGCAGGCCTACACACTGCAGTGGATGTGAGCGTGTGTGTAAGATCAACACATTAAACGTACTTACAGTTAAATGTTTTTAAAGCATAACTGCTAAACACAGGCTTAGGTTGTAGCTCGTTTACCCAGCATATTGTCTTAGAGGTGTTTGTGTACTTGCTCACACTAACGGTACACCTGCTAATGCAGCTTCAGTGCTGAAAATGACGTCAAACCAGCCAGACATGTCTTTGAGAGCAGAATCAAAACCTCCCACAGAAAGCAGCTAACAAGAAGGCAATCAGGCAGAATAATGGAGTGGTAAAGAAATGGGCTTTCAATTTGAACATGGGTGCGGGCTCACCAATCAGATCTCAGCTTTGAAGTCACGACAATCAGACGCACACAGGCTGAGGCTATATGGACGTCCACATACAAAAGAGACACACAGAATAGATACATTTATTCTTGTGTCAATAAAAAATGTTGTTACATGTGAATGCTGCTCTGCTAATGTATTCCGGTGCCTTCTGCTAACAAACAGATGATTGATTTGTGAGTCTGTGACATTGTGCCTTTGCACAGAACAGAACCCACAGAGGACGACATCAGTCTGCAAATGAATCTGAACAAAGTTTCCTTCTTGAATTTGTACGAGAGCCCAAGTTTAATCCATCTTAGACAGTAAGCATAATATCTTCCATATAATGTTGAACAGAGGCAATTTCATTAATGATTTCTTCTATTATCCCTGAAAATGTTTGCATAGGCCTAATGGTAACAAAGCTGTGTGTTATTGGAGCTTCCTTTAATGCGGTCGACTGTCTGTGATTTCCACATTTTCTCTTTTTGTTTCCTTTTTTTCTTGTTTATTCCTTTTGACATATATTAGTTATGTTTAAGGGATTAATTATTGTATTACTAGCAGGGTGATCAGTACAGCTTTAAGTACATTTACTCCAAAGACACTTGAGTATTTTTTATAATCGTGCTCCACTAGAATTTACAGGCAAATATTGTAAAATCTGTAGGTCCTCATATTGCTTTACATATTTTTATATTACACAATGTCTAATAAGAATATAATGCTATAAATTATAGCTCAAAACCATTTAAATATTTGAGCCTTAGTTACAGCGTAAACCTGTAACATCTTAACAACACTAGTGGCTTAGAGAGCATATAGTTTTCTAAGCCACTATAACTAAAAGCAGGGTGTGTGTGTGTGTGTGTGTGTGTGACTGCTGCACAGTGCTGAAGCCTATGAGAAAGACAGCTGCACCCACCCCCTCGTACACAGGCTCCAAGAAAGGGATTTTTCTGCTGGAGAGGGAATAGCAAAAATGCATCATAATTTCTCGATAATGACAGCAGAGCCGATAATGTCAGAGCTTATCAATATGAGCTTTAACACTTCAGCCCGAGCGCTTGTTTAATGCTGGGTTTCGGTACCCATCCCTAATCGTAATGATTACTCTCAGTGGAGAAAAATACTGAGTGTTCATTTTGCAGGGAGAAAAGAGGAGAGCGATGTTGTATTGAGACCAAGTACAAACTGGCAAGATTCAATAGAAATTTTCTTAGAATAACAGCACTGTCAGATGAAATCATAACACAATCTCTCTTGTTGTGAGTATTAAGTAAAACCATGCCCCGTAGCAGATTTGCTGCCAGACTCAATCAACTATTGTTTGATGTTCTCCAAACTAATGTTGTGGCAAACCCGGGGCTTAAAAGATTTAGGCTGGCTTGTGCAAAACTACATGTAAGGTACAGAAGGCTTACGCTGCAGCATCCACTTTTTGTCTCGCAGCTATGAGAGAGCCGGAGGTGAAACATGTGCTCCACATCTACATGACCTCTTACACAACAGAGATCCTCAATCAGCTACGAAATACAGAAACATCCAAACTTGCAAATGCCATCTTAAGCATTTGGTAACCATGGTAATTGAGGTTAGGACCTGTTTTAGAACAAATACACATGAGCAGTTCTTAAGTTAGTGCAGGAATTAGCTATGAATCAGCCCCAGATTTGCTTTGCCGGTACTGCAGGTCATCACTGGGGCGAGAAAGCACAGCGGCCCTGCAGTGGGTACAAAACATAAGCTATGTGTAAGTACAGCGACATGCACATGTCCCCCTGGGGCTGAAGGCTGGGTGGGGAGATTGAGGAGTCAGCCCCCTACCACCAGTGATCCATGCACACAAAGCAACACCCTCTTTACAAATCACACAGAGCAAGAATTGTTGTGACACACACACACACACACACACACACGCGCGCCTCAGACAGTTCATTTCAATGCAAATAAGTGTTCACCCCTCTTCTGGAAGGAGTTCTTGGCAGACTGCATTTTCTCTTCTCTATCATATGGAGGATCTAGATTGTATAGTGAGCTCTCGGGCAGAACCAAACAGCTATGAGTACATATAGTGCAGTGCCTGCTTGAACTGATTTACTGAGTTTTATGTTAAGCAGAAAGGACTTTTTATCCTGCACTTCGTTCATGGTGAAAGATGCAGCTGTGCTCACAGTGACGCATGTGTATTTACAGTGTCTTAAATGCACAGTGTAGCTTTAATTGTTTAGCATCACAGAGTTGCTGTATTGTTATGCTGATATATGGTCCGCTCGACACTGTATGCCTGCAGCATTAAAGATGAAGCTACAGTCTTCCGCCCTCCCAGCGGGCCTTTGTCCTCAAAAGAATGGAAGCTCCTCGCTTCATCGGGTAGATTACAGCCAATTAAATGTGTCCGTTATCACCCATTAATTACCGCCACCACTTCTGCTAGAAATAGGCCTGACCAAGCAACGGCCACGGACGTGAAACTGACCCAAATACATCAAGATGAGTTTCCATTTTTTACCTCTTTAATCAGCTCTCATCAACAGAGGCCGATCGCATCTTTCTCATTGATCCCCAGTTAGATGAGCGTGCTGGGTCAGCGTACCTACAGTACATTTGTGAATGTATGCGCTTGTTAGTAAATGAATGGATTTATACATGTGTTTTGGCATATATATGCATGCATTTGTGTTTGCTGCGTTGCCACGTGTAGCTGTGTTTTTGCATGCACTGGTCCTCGTGCATGTGCTGTGTGCGCATGTTGGGTATTTGAGGTCAAAGCTGATGGAGTGGGCTTTCCTGAGAGACATGCAGCGGCCCTGAAGGATTGACACTCTGTGACACCTCTCTCCGTCTGCCTGATTAGTCACCTCTTTGATGTAGCAGCCTATATTAAGGCTCTTAAGTAGAAGACAGCCTGACACTTGCCAGCTGAATAGGGCTCATAATACATAACACTGAAACACCATTTTCCATCATATATTAAACTTCAGCACTTTTTTTACTTACCTAATGCTGCTTCCTGGGTGTTTTGCAGATTGTGACTATTGCCAGTTTTTAGGGGTTTTTGAGTGAAGGATGTGGACCCGTATGAAATCTGCAAAAAGGGACTGAGACAAGATAAATACTTCCTGTCTACTTTTCTTGTTTCTCCCTCTCCCTCCCTCTTGTACTCTCTTCTTTACAAGCTCCGGGGAGTCGACAGCTGCCCTCTAACCCTGAAATCTGGCATTAGAGGGAAGAATCCTGACAATTAGTCTGCTATTGCCACTGGGCTGCGATCAGAATAACAAGACAAAGAGCCAAAGAGAGGAAGATAGACAGGTTTAAGATACATTCCTGCCTTGGGAACATTTGAAGACACCTATTAAGGCTTCCCTTTTTGCATTATCATAACCTTAGTAGCATGTGACATTTTATTTCACATGCTTCATTTTCACTTCCTCGCAAAATATGTGGTGGAATACTAAAACGTCTGTCTTGCTATCCACATGATTATTTCTGTTGCTTATTGATTCATATACTGTATATTCCAACAAAGCAGGATTATGTCAAATCAGATGGTAACGACATTCCAGGTTGGTTTTCTTCTTGGCTAATGATAGCTAATGCTAATTTTTCTGCTAACACTGGCCAGTTTCAAAAGTTACAAGTTACAGTTACAAAATAACCACCACAAAATGTATTTTCTTGCGTGCCAATATTATTGCTAATGTAGCTGGAAACACTAACTTTCCATGTTATAACACCAGCTACGACATAGAGACCAGCTGGCAGCCACCACTATGGGAAATGAGTAGTAACTGACCAGTTTGAAGTGGTGGCTGGAAGTTGCTATTTAATATGAGGTGAAATTAGTTGCAAAGAGGCATAACTGGCATCCTCCTTGCAATTGTAGTGTAGAGCGTGCAGATTTCCTGTGCTGACTGCTGGCTGCCAGATGACCAAACCAGTCATAAGGTTTCTGTTGGTGCACCCTCTTTGTAACCAATTTCACCAGCAGCTCCCTCACCAACCACTCCACAACTGGTTGGGGAATGTGCATTTTTCCTTTTCCTTCCTTTCAGTTATTTGGTGATGCTGCTCAGCCCCAGTCGGTCACAGCAGATGACCCCCCCTCCCTGAGCCTTGTTCTGCTGCAGGTTTCTTCCTGTTAAAAGGGAGTTTTTCCTTCCCACTTTCGCCAAGTGCTGCTCACAGGGGATCGTTTTGACTGTTGGGTTTTCTCTGTAATAATTGTAGGGTCTTTACCTTAAAATAAAAAGCACCTTGAGGCGACTGTTGTGATTTGGTGCTGTAGAAATAAATTGAATTAAACCTTTATTTCCTAATTTTGTTTTTAGTAGCATCGTGAAATGCATCCACACACTACTTACATACACTCATCACGGGCATGAATGTCATGGTAATTTTGGACGAATTATATTTTTAAACTTTTTCCAGATCTGTTGGGTCTGTGCCACGAAGCCCACCAATTTAAATGACTTACCAGACAAGAAGTATCCAGTCAGGATTACTCCAGAAGCCTGTTAATTACTACAAAAAGCATTTGATTGAGGTGCATCTTCCTCAGGAAATAGAAAGAAAATAATTTTAGAAATCTAGGCATCTAAAGCATTACAAATAGTGTAATGCAGCTAACCCAGGAAACACTTTCTTCTGCACAAATGCAAATACTTTACTCTGAAAGTAGCTTTTTTTGGACACATGGACAGTTAAAAGAGCAACATGCGAGATGAGATAAGCGATGAAGTGAAAAATGGCAGAAAGTTTCTACCTGCTGCTGCACATGTTAAAAAAGTAACTCTATCTGAATGTGTGTGTGTGTGTGTGTGTGTGCATGTGTTTAAACGATCAAACTTCCTTGCAGCTCCGTCAGCTCCACGGTTGTAGAAAACATTTTACAAGATCAAAGCATTTAACACTCCCGAGCCCTGGGCACCAGCCTGCTTCCTCCCAACCTATTTCTTCACACACACACACACACACACACAAAGACTGGGACATGTACTAGTTCATCCAGCCTTCACCACTGCACATCTCCGGGGATTTTATAACACTGAAGTCACCCAAACATTCCACCTGGAAACGACCGCCACCAGGTTGTGAGATAAGCCGAACATAGCTGAAGCCCCTCAGCTCTCATCTCCTGAGCGGCAGCCGCACCAGCAGCCGAGTGGTATCAGCTCGACCGCAGCAGTCACGCCGCCTCCCTCTCTCCTTTCCCTCCTATCTCTCTCCCCTCCTCCCCTCCAGGTGCTCTTTGACAGAAATAATTGAGGTGGGGAGGTGGTGGGAGGTTAATGAAGCACTCCCAACACACAGCTGACCTTTCCCCAGCCCCTGCGCAAATCATCGCAGCACAGTTTTTTGGACATTTTTAAATGAAAGCCTTTAAATAATTTATCTAACTATAGTTCCCGCAAGGCCCTTCATTAGAGGTTGGCCGTGACATTTTCCTCCCCCCTCCCCCATCCTCTCATACTTACCGCCTCACATCCAGTCCAAGAATATCACTGTTGATTTCTCTCGCCTTTGTCTCCCTTCTGCCGTCCTCTCTTCGCTGGTCTCTGTCTTCCTTTCGCTCCCGTTTCTCCCTGTCTGCCATGAGCTGCATTAAAGATTGAGATCTCTGCCGTGCTCCACGCACGGCTGTGAGATGACAGCCGGGTGTCAGGACACGAGATGTGATTTTGCCGTGGTGGGATGGAAATGGAGCACATTTAATCCTTAAATGCATTGCGGGCTAACTGACAGTCAGATAGATTGTGAGGAGGAAACAACAGGAAAGCTGAAAACCGATGAATGAAGTGCTAAGCTGTACACTGGCAGGGAGAAAGTTAACGAGTGTGTTGTTTGGTTGTGTAATTAAGAAACTGGCTTTGCTTCGAGACGACCGACTGCCGTTAAGACAGGCAGGCAGACTTCACCTTTATGCCTTTACTTTACTTTATCTCCGCATGGCATTGATCTCTGTTTTATACTTGACTGTGCTGAAGACAGATTTGTACAAACTTGTGTTAGAAATAGGTGACAAGACAGGTGCAGTTACCAGGAAGGGAATCAAAGCTATTAATTAACAAACCCCTGTGCAAGCAGATGGATGTATAAGTGTGCCTGCACAGGCATGAATCAAACACAGCGTAACAAAGTCACCCTTTTTGTCTGGTGCATCGGAGTGAAAGACAAAACAAACTAGATCAAATATATATTAAGTGAGGAGTGCTGTCATATTACAAGAAATGCAATTCATCAGGTCTGTTTTGCTGATGAAACGGAGAAAAATGAGATGTGACAAGCATTTGAGTTATACAATATTGATATTAGTGGAAATGTTATCAGATACAATGTGTGAGACAGTGCAGAAACCCAGGCCTCCCAGGGGAGCAGCAGCAGTAAGGCAATATCCTCAGACACTCACACAACTTGAAAGGCTTCTGTATAGCTGTAGGCAGTTTTCCAAAAAATCCCAGCAAGTCATTTAAGCAGACCTCAAAGAGTAAGTGTGATTTAACCTTTTTGGTCGCCAACACAACCATAACCAAAGCAGAACCCCAGCAAATCAACAAAGCATCGGGGTTTTCCTGTTTGGCATCGACCAAAGACATTTTGGCCTTTGATTTAAAAAAAAAAAAAAGATTTTTAAACATTTTCTTAAGTTGTTTATTTAGTCAAACATAGTTAAATACATAAAGTTGTGTGAAGTAAGGTAACACAGACTCTCCTCCCCCAGAGGCTTCGTTTTGAGCCAGGAGAAACCCTGAGCGTGTGCAGCAGTTTGACAGAGTTTGACGGTCTTAAGGCTGCCTCTGCTCTGCACACAGAGAAATATTCCTATTAAAAACACATTTGTTAGTTTGACAAAATACACGTTGCATCTGGAAATGCAAATGCGGAAACGCTATCCCTCTTGGTTCAGGAGATGTGTTAGTCTGGCAGGAACAGACAAGTCCGGTGACTAATCTGTGCGCGCCTCCATCTGCCGTCACTGTGGTGGCACGTCAGTGTTTACTGCTGCCAGCGGCGGGCAGTCGCAATAATGATGTCAGGCAGTGGCCAGTTACCCCTCGTGATGCCGGCTCTGGGGCGTCATAGCTGAGCGTCGCGCAGCTGGATTCTTCAGTGAGACTAAGTCCTGGAAATCAAACACTGGTTTTACATTCGATTTCACTCCATTTCCAGTGAATGTTGGCACACCTGAGCACTGAGATCCACCGGTTCCCCGCTGGTTTTCCAGA